>CM075861.1:44370818-44600818 GCA_037975125.1 Latrodectus hesperus | reverse complement strand
TAAAATTCATACTATCTATTATATCTTATAATAGAAACTTTAAAATAAGCTGGAAAGATTTTTGAATAAATGTTCTTTTGTATTGATATTTATTTTCTTAATCTTTGTAAGCTATAACTTCATAGTTTTAAAGATTTTTATTTCATTAAAGTTTTTTTGGTGTAGGATTGCACAAAAATGTCTACTAACGCAAGATATTCTCTAAAAAAGGAAAATTAAAAGTATTTTTGACATTAACTTAAACTGGAACAAGCCTTTTAATTTTTCTATTGAAGGAGCAAAAAATACTTTCTGTAGAGGAATTGAGAACTTGGGGCATAAAATCCAAGATTATTCATAAAGCAGATTTAATAAAACTTCAAAGGTTGTTTTGTGTAGCTATCTCTGAGTATATTAAGACAATTCAAACCTCCACACTTCAGCCTTTTCTTAGTATGAACACTTTTTACATACGCATTGAAGCGGAAGCTATAATTTGTATGAAAATGACTAAAAATACTTGTCGCAGGTAGAATTAATCCAGATTTTTGTTTTGGGGAATCCTTAATGCGTACATAATTAGTCACTGTGACTTCTGATTAAATGATAGTCAAATATGATTTTGAGAGCCTTATGTAATAAACTTCCAATCATGAAAAAACTGAATAAATTTTGTTATCAGTAAGAATTGTACTTATGGTGGACTGATAGATGGTTTTAAAAATGCATGAAATATACAATGAACTTTCATCAACGTATTTCATTCAAAAACAATGGTATTTTGATGTATTTTAAAATCCACTATTAATGGAAAAATCAATGTGTTAGATATAATGAAATCCTTTTTTCTCTCACTTCTCTACTTAACAATCTCCTATACTTAAATGATTATTGTATCTGATCACAAGCTTCAAAAGTATCATATTTTGCATATACTACTGTAATAGTATAATTAGCCATACCATTACGTACCTAAGGACATTATGAACCGGAAAAATTACAGAGAGAGTTAAAGAGTTTCTTGTGATACTTTATGAAATTTTAGAGTAGCAATACAATATAGGAAAAGCAATTTTTTTCTGGAAAAAATTTGTTCTTCCACATGCCTTTTGCTCATTCTCTGCTAAATTTTAGGAATCATTGAGTCAATTCGGAAGGCAAATATTTAATATCCCTGAATTTGCTTTACCAATATCCCAATATTACAAAAACTTCAAGAATTTTTTGATAAGCATTTTGGGGGTGAAACAAATTTATTGAACACACTTGTTTTATCGGATTTTTATTATTCTTGAATATTAGAAATATTCTACTTCTTTTCAATACAACTCAATTTAAGAATATCAATTATTGAAACGAAATGTTTAAAAAATAAAGATAAATACTTTATTTCAAATTCGTTTAATAGCTATTATCATTCTGAGGTGCACCACAGCTTAAAAATTCGTAGAATTTTGGAAATAAGTATTTATTTTCTTAAAAAGGCATCTTTTTGTTTTGTTTGGAACAAAACATTTCTTTTCAGGATAACCAATTCAGCTTATTTATGCATAAATAAAGGTAAGTGGTGAATTGTAAATTTTCTTTTAAGAACACGAGAATTTGAAACAATTTAGGTTTCCAGCTGAACAACTTCTAATGACATTCAATTTCGTTTAAGTTTTTTTTCTATGACTTGCAGATAGCTAAAAGATATTGTTATTTTTATGTTATTTCGCTATTAATACAAATACTTTTTGTTTGTATTCAGTATACGTTTTGAAGGAACAAATAATTTTTTCAGTGACTTATACTTTTATTTACGGAGCATTTCTCTATATATTTTTATCATATTTAAAATATTTTCTTTTTAAATTCTCATATTGGAACGAAGTAGAAGTGTAGAGCATTTTTAGTATACGTTAAATATATTTTAATCCTATTGAAAATATTTGAAAGCTCTTATAACAATCCGATTATTCTATTACGTATACAAATTTAAATAATATTATTAAAAACATTCGAATTATTATCAAGTAATACTGTAGATCATTATCAAATAAGGAAAAATGATAATAATAATTAAAGAAAATATATTATCACATGAATAAGAGATTAATAAATTGCTCATTGCATTTTTCTTAAAATATAAGTATGGAAAACATGCTCGTATCGAGAGATTCACTGCTTAAACCTTTATATGCTTCATGCTTTTTAGTGGGATCAAATGATTACTGAAAATCTTTTATATAATTTCTTAAACTAAATTTTTGAGCTAATTCCCTTAGAAGCATAGGAATGATAAATGAGGCTAACACATTTTATTTTAAGATAACACATATGTAGCTTTCAGAAAATAAGCTACTGGCGGGTCTATTGTAGCTTATTTTGAAAATAAGCTACAATTGACCCGCCAGAGATGGTATCATTAAGAAAGCAGAGCGAAGTTTGCGCAGATGATGATGGAGTTCCACGGCTTCCAACTGTAGAAATTTCAGATGAACTGTTTGAACAGTCGCTGCGTTGTACGACAAAAAAATAGAGCATCAGTTATAAACTTACTGCTATGTGAACGTGAACGCCAGCAGGACTCCCTGTACCTAACCCAGGGAAGGTTCTACCAGTTTGGGTGGAGTCTGCTGGAGAGAAAGAAGTAAGCACCAGTAGGGGAGCGCCACCCCTGCCTGTGGTCGCGAGCTCCCAACGCAACAGCTCAAATCCGCGTTGGAAGATAGTTGCCTCACTGCTTCATTGATTCTTCTTCATTGGTTCTTGGGATTATTAGCTCCCTGTGCTCCGAGAGGAATGTTATCAGCGAGATGATTTTGGCTTTCGCTTGCGGATGGTGGATAACATTTTTCAACCATTCTATAACTTACTGCTATGTTGTGGTCCTCAAGACAGTACGTTTTTTTGTGGACAAAACGTTATGGAGATTCATTGTGAAATATCAACAGTGTATAGGCCATGTGCAATATTACGTTCAACTATTGTGAAATGACGCCAGTATCACGAAGATGGTCTTACAGATTTAACATATTCGGTAAGGCAAGGAAGGCCAACAATGGTGAGTACCTCGGACATAGTGGAGTGGATGGAATACATTATTTTCACCAATGACAGTGTGAGCGACGCATTCGTTTCGCAGTAACTGGAAATATCTATTGTCAGTGCTCATTCCTTCTTCCGTTACCAACTGGATTATCGCAAATTGTGTTCACAATGTTTTTCCTATTCTTTGAGTTCCGAAAACAAAGGATCTATGTTTTACAGCTTATTTTGGAATTGTTTCATCCTTTTGTACGGAAAATAATGATTTCTTAATCCGCATCATTGTGGGTAACATGGGTGCATCACTTCACTAAAGAAACGAAGGAAGCGTCTATGGAAAGGAGACACACATCATCGTCTGTGAGAACAAAATCAAAATTACTCCATTAGAGAGAAAAGTCATTGATAATGTGAGAGAATTGTCCACAGCGAGTTTATTCGGTAGGGCTCAACCATTAATCCTGAGTCTTATTGTGAAACACTAAATGACTTGGGAAAAGCTGTAAAAAAGTAAGTGACCTGGAAAGTTAAGTGGTTGTACTTTTGTACGACAATGAAAGACATCACAAGACATGCACAGCCCAGAATTTGCTTAGCAGATTTTGATGGAAGATCTGGTAGCATCCACCATGCAGGCTTCATCTGGCATTCTGTGATTTTAATGTGTTCGGCAAGCTCGAAGAACACTTAGGTGAAGGCAATTTTCTGACTATGATCAGTTCAGATTGCTGTTCTAGACTGGCTCAATGACCAAGGAGGGATTTTCTATAGTTTGAGCTACGGATGATTAGAGCTACATTATGACAAAAGTCTGCAGCGACTGCAGCGGTAGAGAAATAGTGTGTTATATGTGTGTCATATTGTATTATACAGCATTTCTTCGTAAATTCATATATATATATATATATATATATATATATATATATATATATATATATATATATATAACATTTAAATTTTATTAATCATTTAAATAAGGTTAAACCTTAGAATAACACATTCAATGATGATTTTTATAATGACATTTAATACACAAAATATATATGCTCTTTAAAATAATAATATTAAAGAAGGATTTTATCTGAAATGTATCGTATATCCATCGTTTCAATCATTTTTTTCACTTGAATCAATTGTAGCTGGCATAACTAAAAAATATTCCTGAGTCTTGAAGTAGAATATTTTAAAATAATAAACGATTTGCATAATTGTCTCAGAAATTTTTCATGCATAAAAGCAGTATATTTCAAAAATTCATGCAATCTTTTAAGTAAACAATTGAAAAATAATTATTAGTTGATTAAATTTTAAAATAATTATTTTAATTTAACTTTTTATAATTAATTTTCTAGAGAAATATAAATAAATTTGGGAAGTAGGGAGAGAATTGAGTATATCTGAAAATATTTTAATACTTTAGAAAATTTAATATTCTTGTTATTATCATTTTTAATGTTTTTACAGGGAATAAAAACATTGAATATTTAAAGTAGATATACCCATGATAGTAAGGTAATTTAAAATAGAGATTTTAAATCAAGTATTCATTTTAAATGATGCTTTAAAATATAGTTTTCAAATCACAAATGAAGAATACGTGACTAGAAAGTTTTTTAGAGCTCAAAATGCAATGAATAAAAATTTTGTATTAAATTATGTTCAAAAACTAATTTACTTTTAAAAATAAGCTAGTACCTATGAGGTCACTTGATTCAAAGTTTGAATTTATTTCTGAGATATCCAGAAAATCTTTTAGTGTTATCAAAATAATATGCCTTATAATCTTTTATGTAAAAAGTTTCAGAAATATATTATATAAATTAAAGCTTATATATATTTCTAAAAATTTAAGAGATTATAAAAATGACTCTAAGTTTATTCTCAGATCATTCAAATCAACAAAATAAATTTTTGAATCGCCTTCCCGTTTATTATTTTAAAATATTCTACTTCAAGACTCAGGAATATTTTTTAGCTATGCCAGTTACAATTGATTCAAGTGAAAAAAATGATTGAAGCGATGGATATACGATACATTTCAGATGAAATCCTTCTTTTAAATTTGCTTTCTATTTATACAAATTGCCAATTCTGTCTGAAACGTGAGATCAATAGAACCAATTGTGCAACCAGTTTTTCGACCGGAGCCTCGTCAAATCCGCTTACATAAAAAGAACATTGCTTTTAAAATGCAAATCACGACTTTCTGCTTCTTTTTCCCTTCTTTCATTTAAATAATGATAAAAGAACTTGATACATATATTATAACGAGAAGATGAAGAATTTTGGCTTGCTATGAAATTCGTAAGCTCAAAACTTGTACTGAATTTTTGATAAATAAGGCAAAAGGCTTATATTTTTTTCCTATAAGAAATGAGAGAATAAAAAACTTAATTCGTTACAGTTATAAATTTATATTTTACGAACCGAGAATTAATGATCGAAACTATATTTTTAAGGTAAAATATTTTAGTTTTGAAAATGTTATTTACATCAAGTTAAAAGTTCGTAAGAGTGGACTATTTTAAAGTTAAATTTTATTTAACTTGTTTAACTTTATGAATATATTTAGTGCATGGAAGGAATCTTACATTTGTTCTATTTAAAATTTCTAAATGTAACATTTGTTGGCTTATATAGTATTTAAAGTTGTTGTTGTTACTAATGACATTTAGACAAGCCAAGCTCGCTGTGCCTTGCCTATGCGAATTTAAGTCAATTGCGAATTTAAGTCTTTCGTTTAATCAGATCAACATGAAGGTGAAAGTACGACTTTTGCTCTTCAAATACTCCGATAGATGGCAGCACCACAGGATCTACTCCCTCATTTTTGGCATTGATCTGAATCGGCAGTAAATTTCTCCAGACCATTGCACCCATAGTAACTGCTCAACGACCGACCACAGGATTTTCGATTCCACAGATTTAACGAGCACGTGTATCGCATGTACTTGGTGGGTCTTTGGCGGCATTGGAAATCGAACACCACCCTTCCGTATGGAAGGCCGATACCCTTACCATTAGGCTACCACGGCAATAGTATTTAAAGTAAAATACTGTATTAGAAAATTGACCTGATGAATAATTATAACATCCAGTTATAACGGTCTAAGCATCCAATAGTAAGCAATATAAACTATGACAATGAATGTGTGTTTATATTTTGCTTAAATTCAAAAGGAATCTTTATTATTTTTATACATTATTCCAAAACTCACTGCTAGTATGCACTTTTTCTATTTTTTTTTCTACTTTGCTATCCGTCATTTGTAATATTTCCCATCTTTTACCTATAACTTAAAAATGCAGTATAAATGATGATTAAGATTATAAAAAATATAATCTACTCTTACATATAGTATCACTATGAGAATGACTGATAGCCAAAAATATTATCTCGAATATCATTAATTGTTGTAAATAATATAATGCAAGTAATCGCAAAGAAACACAAAGTAAGTCTCTTTTCGTCTGTAAAACTGTGGTCTTCTAAGACGTCCGCAATCGTCTGCTGCGCTGCCTTCTGATTGGTGGTTGTGTTCAAGCCGTCCAAAATCTATAAATACACCATGTTCTGTTCTCTTAGTTTAGTATATGTATAATTTCTTTCTTTGTAACTTGCTTCATTAAATATTCTTTTTGCGATTCATGGACGCTTGTTCGTTTAACGAATTTCAACAGCAGAGCGTGGTTTTCACTGTTATAAATTGAAAGCAGTTTCTAGTTTTAATTTATTGCTTGATAGAATAAATTTATCAATAAGCAATGACTTCGCCGCATGATTTGTATGGAGTAAATCCATTTGATGGAAAGAACTTTCCTGTTTGGTGGCGACGAGTGGAAGCTCTTTTGTCTGTGAAAGAACTGGAAACATACTTAGTTAAGGAGCCCGATGTGAATAAGGAAGCAGGAGTCGTTAAAGAAAAGAAAGCCTACGCATTACTCATGTCACTCTTAAGTGATCAAGTGCTCGTATCAATGAGTGGTGAAAAACGAGTTTGTGCGTGATTGTCTTATTCCTGTCGGTGCTTGCTGTATTTAAACCGTATATAAAAGCTCGTAATTTTTCTTATATTTTCATTAGTGGTTTCGCGCGCTATCTTTAAACGAGTATTTAAGTTCAATACTTTATTTACATATTTTTTTTAAAAAAAGCCATGTCGCAAGCAAAAAAGAAGAAACGCCAATACAGTGCAGAATATATTAAATATGGATTCATAGAAAATTCGACAAACCCATCTTTGCCTTTGTGCCTTCTTTGTTCAAACACATTTTCAAACGAAGCGATAAAGCCTTCAAGACTTCAAGATCATTTAAATAAAATCAATCCAGATAAGAAGGACATAAATATAGCCTATTTTTAAGATCTGGAAAAGAAGCATAATGCTCAGCCAAATGTATCAAAACATTTTTCGATGACAACTAAGAAAGACGATGACGGACTTCGACCTTCATACTATATCTCTCCGTTAATTGCTCAAACAGGTAAACCACACACCATCGGAGAAACGTTAATTTTGCCGGCGATAAAAGAAGTTATAACTACTTTGCCCCATAAACCGGCGGCAGATATAATTCGAAAAATTTCTTTGAGCAATAATTCTGTGCAAAGACGAATTGATGAAATGGCTGAAAACATTGAAGAGTCATTGTGCAATCATCTGAAGACTAGTCAATTTTGAATTCAGTTGGATGAGTCCACTTTACCAACTAATAAAGCTTTGTTGTTGTCTTACGTGAGGTTCATTAATGATGAAAAAATATGTCAAGAACTTTTATTTGCTAGAAATTTAGAGACAGACTCAAAAAGATAACCAAATTTAAAACACTGGGAAAGTTTTGTGATGAAAAAGGAATTTCCTTGAAGAATATTATATCAGACACTACAAATGGTGCTACAGCTATGACAGAGTGTCAGAAACGCTTCATGTCGTACTTAAAAAACAAAATTCCTGATGTGATTGCTGTACATTGCGCTATACATCGACAGCATTTAGTTGCTAGAAATTTTAGTGTACGACTGTTTCAATCATTGCAACATGTCATCAGAGCAGTCAATAAAATCCGAACAACTCTTTAAGTGACAGATTATTTAATCAGCTTTGTGTTGCTAATGATGAAGATTTCAACAGATTGATCTTTCTCACAGAAGTGCGTTGGCTATCAAAAGGAAATTGTGTGGCTCGTTTTTACAATCTGCTTGACTCTGTCATAGAGTTCTTGGAAAACAAAGACACAGCATTGTGCGAAAACCTCATCACATCAAATAATGATATCGCATACCTGACAGACCTTTATACATTGTTTAATGATATGAATCTCCAACCTCAAGGCTATGACTTGAACTCAATAAAAACAAAAAATATCGTCGCTGCTTTCGTAGCCAAACTGCTCTTACACAAGAAGAATATCGGCAGACGTGAGTTCCATAATTTTCCCAATTTATCAGTATCCTGCAACAAGGATAACTTTCTCGTCTACTGCCAACATTTGGAAAATCTTCATAGTGATTTCATTGAAAGATACCAGGACATTTTGAAATTGGAAATACCATACTTGGTATTAGATCCTTTTTCAAATGTTAACATAGCAATATCACCCCCAGCTGGAAGAAGAACTTATAGAACTGATAACGAACGAGGAAATAAAAATCAAATTTAAAAATGGCTACATACAATTTTGGCTACAAAAGTCAATTCCGCAGTTGTACCCTGGATTGTGGTCGATCGTTCAACAATTTTTGATATCATTCCCATCGTCATATTTGTGTGAACGTGGATTTAGCTGTGACAATGCTGCTTACTAAAAAGAGAAATCATTTGCAAGTTACCAGACTTACGACTGTTTTTGAGTAAAATCGAGCCTGATATCAACAAACTTGTTAAAAATCATCAAATTCATCCATCCCATTAGATTAGTTTAAAAACTAAAATTGATTACCTATCTATATTGTTTCTTTTAATTTGATTAAAATGTATTATTAATATTATAAAGTTGCATTTTAATTGCTCTCACTGGTAAAAATTTCTAGTTTAGAATGTAAGTTTGAACACCAAAACCGACTAATATAACATACTATAACTAAATTAATTAAAATAATGAAATTGTGGTTTTAAAGTCTTAGAAGTGTATAAAAAATGGGGGGGGGGCGATGAAAAATAATTGATTTTCAAAGGGGGCGTTAGAAGAAATAAGTTTGAGAAACACTGCTTTAAACTGTCTCTGAGAAACAATCGAAATTCACATCTTCTGCAATATATATCGACTGTGCTATAACCTGCGATATTACCTGCAGAAGAACATAATTTCAAATAATGTGACCAACCAATTTTGAAAACTATTTCTATATTAATCGAAAATTAAACAAGTAATGCAAGTTATTACAGTAAATCAATTTGCATATATATCATCGTATACGCAAATTGCTTAAAAGTGATAGAACAACTTTAATGTTTTAATATTCATTGTTGTACCTTTTTCAAACTGTTTGATAATTAAATACAAAAGTCTAAATCAAGTTTATAAGAACAGAACTATTCTATGACTTCATTTTATCACCATAGCATTTATTTCTATATTCGATAACTGTTAGCTATATTAGATAGTACTACATTTAAACAGTTTTTTTTCAGCATTTAGTAATTTAAAACATTCAATGTGATTGTAATATTCCAAAATCATCAAGAGTTTCAATTTGTTAATTTTGATCCCATATGTAAAGTTCTATAATCATACTAAGAGTGTTAATTCTTTTAAAAGGCTACAAATACCGTTTGTTTTAACAAATTTAAATTAATGCATACATGAAAAAACAGCAAACGGAATTCTTTGAATGATATTAAAGGATTTTCCCAGCTATGTTTTCCCAATAGCAATAATTTTAACCAATTAATCAATGGCTTAGATAAAATTGTTTTATTAATAAATGGCAAGTTAATTTATTTATACGGCTTTGAAGAATTTAATTCAATTTAGCACCGGATTAAATTTTAAATAAATCTTTTCTTAGGGATATTATCATTATCGTTAAAAAATAAATTTTTAGTCACGTAAAATAAGAACACAGTTTAAATATTTTCAAAAATATTATGAGAATAATGGAATACTAGCAGTAAATAAAATACCCCTTTTTACATTAAGAAACACAGTTTCGTAAAGTATACGACAACAAAAACGAATAAATTGTTGATCATGCCTAATTACTGAATAGCAAAAACTTATATTTAGTAAAAATCTGCACACACAACATGTTTTTTCTACATTTTATTCCCATATTATAACTCAATTGACACAAACGTTCATTTTCTCAGATTCTGAAATGTTGTGTGTGTATTACAGTTATGAGCCATCGATTAATTTTGCTCTACCTAAGAAAGAAAGATTTTTTATAGACTTTTATTCTTACATTATGCAATGCATCCAGCTTCATTATAATAAACGTATTACTCTCTGATATTCTTCATTATTAATTTATGAAATCATAATATTTTATATCCTTTGTATATTACTAAAATCCTTATTATGAAGGTAAAAACTGAACTAAACCAAAGTATTTAAAATATCATCTTTAATATGTTACAAGAAAGAATATGTAATTTACAAATAAAAATATTTTATAATAAAAGTTTTATGTTTTCTAAGAGATTAATAAAGATTTAAATTTTATGCTGATAAGCAAAATAAATTTTTTATTTAAATACTTTTAAAAGTATTTCTTAATGGATGAAAATTAATTTTGACTTCATTTTTTCACCATAAATAAAAATATCCAGTGAATAAAAAGTAAATGATAAGTGAGGTTTTCAATTATTTATCAGAATTTAAAATATTAAGCATCATATAAAAAATAGGACGCGTTTCAGTTAAACTCTAAAATAGTTCTTATTAAATTTAATTCATATAATATTTATTTTTAAGGAAAGAAATGCGATAAAAATAAATTTATTTTATTCAAAATAAATAGTAATTCAATTAAATATAAATTTGTTACATAAATTTATTCTCGTGGTAGTTAATTTAGTTATGTAGGACATATTAAGAATATGAAATGCAATCAATTAAAATATTCTTTCATCGTGTATTTAAAAATGCGATGCAATATCCATGTATATATTTATTCAAATTAGTATCTAATTTTAAGCTGTTATCTTCCATTTAAGTGTTTTTCATCTCATGATATAAGCAGATATTAAATAAAAAATTACGATGAACTTAAATTATGGAAAATCTCTGGGTAAACATTTTAAGGTTCTGCGTATTTATTATTAGAAATTGAATTTATTCCTGATTATTTGCACTAAGCTACTTAAAATATTATTTTTTACATATTTAATTAAATTTATTGCTTTTTGAATTATTTAATGCTTTATAAGTTTATTACATATTAATGTCAATAAAGTTATAGGTTTATGGTTACAAAATAGGATTATTAATGTATTTATTAATTTTATATTATCCTTAATGAAAAATTGGTTTTCAGAAAATGCATTTGTTTGGCATGGATAATTGGCTTATAATATACAAGTCTTTATTGATAAAAGCCTGTCTATTAGTTATTTTGCAATTTTTACACATTTCCAACTGTATTATACTAAATATTTAAAGTTTTAAATAGAAATAAAAGACAAATGAGTGTTTGTCTACATATTTTATATATTTATCACATGATAAATTCTATATTAAAATTTTTAGGGGTGCATATGAACAAAGCTTTACTATTGAAATGTATGAAAAGCAAAAGTTTAACTTTATGTCCAACATTTTTATTTTTCATTAAATTAAATATTCCTAAGCAAAATTCATAATAAAAACTTTATTTATATATTTCAGTGACAAATATTTTACTTGAGTTATACAAAATTATATCAAAGAAGAAAATCTAAACTCATTATTTAAATATCGATATTCTAAGTATTTATTAAACTCCAATTTTCATAAACAAATATAATCTGTTTAACGATTTAGGTAAGTTTATTGTGTTATGATATTAGTTACATATAATATTTTTACACGCAACTACTATCATGACACATTTTTTTTGTAGCCGGAATACTGTGGATTTTGTTTTCTCAAAAAAACTTAGTAAAATGCTGAAACATTTTTTAAAAAAAAATGTTATATTTAATTCCCAATAGTTCTTTGAAGCAGTTTTTAAAACTGCCATTTATTAGATTTTTAGATATAGCACAATGACAAATAAATAAAAGTAGTATAAAATATACAGAGTCACATCATAAACAGAAACAAAAATCCTTCCAAAATAAATAGTCAATTTCATAAACATCCCATTACTTGAAAGGCCAAAATGCTTCAGGCCTACGCCCTGCTATTTTCTAAATAGTTACACTGAAGAAATGAGAAAAGCAACGAATGGTAATGCTGATATTTTGCTGTACCATGTGCATAATACTTCTTCAAACATTGAAGGAAGACGACGTATTTGTTTGCCGACCACGTAGAGTAACCGTTCCCGACTTAATGTTCTTGCCTTTGCTCACCAGATGAAGAATACACGAGAAAAGAGTGCTATCAGCGCTGAAACAGCAATAATAGGACCAATAACCCAGAACACTAGAAAGCAGTTGATGTTATCCGTCGTAAACGAAAGGGGAATACATTCTTCCTTATATGCCAGCAATTCCGTTGTAACAGTGTGCCAAAATAAAAATAGAGTTTTGTTTAGTGTACAAAATTGAAAGATATTCCCCCGAGATAAGGAAAATAGACCAATACGCATTCACTGTTTTTAATAACAAATCAAGTTACCAAAATACATTCGGAAATCTTACTGCTAGAAAATAATAATTTATTTAAGGTATGGTGACTAGCAAAGGAGATTAAATTGCTTTAATTTCTTTTCAATTTCAATTTATCAGAGAATAATTATTATCGTAAAAGTTTATCTAAATTTTTACTTAACAAAAAAAAAACACTGTTACCCAACATATATTCTAAATTAATATACACCAAAAAAGTTTTTAGTAATATTTGGTTATACACCAAAAAATATCAATATAAATAAGAATATATTCTGAGATTATTTTTAAAAACATTAAAATGTATGTAGAAATGTGAAAGTTTCCATCATAGTGCTTTAAAGTGAAATCATATATCGTAATATGCTGCGATTCTATATTCAGTCAGATATAAGATTATTTTAAGATAAAGACAAATTTGATAAATAGGCACACTGTTTTTACTTAAATTCTATTTTTATTTAACTAGCGATGTTGCAAATTTTCAAAACATTTTGTATCCTACACTTAAAATTAAATATTGAAAAAATAGAAAGGAAACTGATTTATATAAAAAATGTATTATAATGATCGGGACTTTTTAAGGCAAAATAATTACATATGGTATTTCTTCAGACAGGTATATTAATTACTAATTAATTCCAAATTTAGGAGGGAGTTGACTAATTTGAATTTTATCTGCAAGTATTACTTAATATTAAAATAAAAAAATTACTATTTGTACTGTAGATTTTAAATGGCTATGAATCATCAAAAATAAGAAAAAAGACAAAAACAAATCGTCAAGAGAATAATTTTACATATCTAATACATTTAAGAGAAAAAAAAATATTTTTGTATAATTAATAGAAATTAATAAAACGTGACGAAGTAAATTCTTTGAAGATGTTTCTAAAGGTGAAAATTCTGTTAAAATATTCAGTCTTCAATTTAATGTACAATAACTTGGAGTTAAGTGATAAAAACTGTGACTTTGGTCAAGATTACGAATACTTTACTGACACCAGTAATATTTTCGCTTTCTCTGATAAGTTATTTCCATTCTTGAGAATTTTTTCCCAATTCTAGAGGTATCATTGTAAAAATTACTTTCTTCTAAAGTATATATCAAATATGTGTGATCTGGAGTCAAAAGTGCAACTCACATATGATTTGGAGTCAAAAGGGCAACTCACATGTGATTTGGAGTCAAAAGTAAATTCTATGATTTGGAGTCATAAGTAATGGACCCTCTGTAGACATTCCAATAAGCTGCAAACAATGTCAGATGTTATAAGCAGAAACTGACAGATTTGCATCACTCTTACTTAATTTCGACCAACACGTTCATCGATTTTTCTAAAAGATATTTTCAATTTCTATAGGCTCATATTCTTCTTTGGTTAACCTCAAAATTGTTGGAAAAATATTAGATACCATTTACGTAATATAGTTTAATAACTTACGGAAAAAATACTTTAAATCGACTATTGTATAATGTTTGCAAGCATCCTCACAGTTCTCTGTGATGCGTTTATGGGCAGAAATCCTAATGATTTGAATAAATACCTCCTCACTGCAAAATAATTATATATATTATTAAACTTATTAAATTAATCAAAAACCTTATAAAATTTAGGTTACCCATAATTCCATACTACATTTTTTCTCTTTTTAGAATACAATGTTCTCGACTCAGATTTAATCACATCATTTAACCAAAGTAATTTTATTTAGAAAACATTGGTTTCAACACTTAGAATCAGTGCATCTATTTTTTTAATATGGAAATTTTGTAAATCTTTAAATAATTTGCTACGAAGTGCTAATTAATAACATATGCGATCTTGAATGCTAAATTTAAAAACACAGGAAAATAGAATGTCATTAAAACATTGTTTTCTTAACTTAAAACATTATTCCAAAGCTGCAAATTTCCATTCCTAAAAATGTCAATAGGAATAAACAACGTTTCATCGCTTCATTGAATACTTTAAATTCATAAGATATTACGTACTTAGGGCGTGGTATCTTACAGAATGGCAATGGATCATATTGTCTCTTTATAATTGCTCACATAAAGTCTGATTCATAGCCGGAAATATTTAAAAGCATTTGCGTTTCGTTTTCCTTTGTCAGAAATGCATCCATGCATAGAAGTTTGCTTGAAAGAATAATTTATAAAAGGGTTTTTTTGTAATGGGGGGCGTACAAAATATATGGGACAATTGTATGAGAAAATTAATTACCATGAAGAAATTTTTTAGAAATTATTTCCATTTTCTCCCTTTTTAATTTTGTCTTATATGTTAAATTTTGATATGTATCTAAAGATATGATTTTTCATGATACTCTATGAGCTGGCATAATTTTTGCATGTCCCTCTAAGTACCTATTCATAGAAAACAAACATATATATATACATATATATATATATATATATATATATATATATATATATATATATATATATATATATATATATATATATATATATATATATATATATATATATATATATATATATATATATATATATATATATATATATATATATATATATATATATATATATATATATATGCCCACGCAAAAATATGCGCGTGCATGCGCATATTTTATGTAATATACTTTGTTTCTTGAATCATCTGTTCAAAATTATCACGATAAAATGGTCATGTGTGAGTGTATACTTTAATCACTAAATGAATAGTATTTTTTAATTTACGTAATGCTAACTGTCTGATATAATTAGAAAATATGAAAAACAGTTTAAGTTAAATAGAGATATCTGGGCCATTCTTGTTTTGTTATAACTTGAATATAGTTTAATTTTATTTTGATACAATATATTCAAGAAGAAAATAAATGGCAATATTTCCAAAACCCCAGTTAAATTTAAAAGAAACTTCTAGTCAGATAAAAAATCCCTGTAATGTAAAAATATTATGATTGCTTCTATTTTGCAGAAGAATTTTGGTCTTTTCAATTTTTGCAACCACATTTATTTTAGTTAAGAATATGTTATTGAAAATTAATTGGGTACTTAACTTTTTTAGCAGTAGTAATATCCTTATTTATAATTAATATATTTTGAATGTATTTCTATAATATAGTGCAGAGAATATCATTGTGTTTTAAATAATATATAATCCTGTGTACATATATTAACACCTTTAAACATTTCTTTATTTAAAAGAGCACTATTAGAAAATAAGTAAAAGTATATTATTGGGAAACATATAACATTAAATTTCAGATCATATCATGAGGTGAAAATATTTAGCAAATTGAGATTAAATACATTTGTATTTAGCGCACAGAGTAACAACTGTAAATGTGGCTGGAATACATGTAATTTCTGTTGTGCATTCAGTTTTTACCTAAATTGTAATCAATAAGCATAGTGCCTTGTATGAAATAATGCAGCTTTTTGTATAAATAAATTTGCAGCACCTCATAATTAATATTGTGAGCCGATATCATATCTAGAAAATAAAATGTCTAAGCACTTCGTTTCTATAACATTCAGTAAAATATTATAAAATATCGGCATTACTAAGACGAGAAAAGAAATATATAAGATATTTGATTAAAATGCATAAAAACGACATTAAGAATAAGATATTGATAAGATATGAAGGCATGAAAACTCTGTAACTTTCGATCAAGACAGAAACTGATTTGTTTGAATATGATATGTGAACCACTGACTTTCTTTGTTTTCATTTTCCCCAAATTTGTGCATTTTTCTAATCATATTATACAATGATTTGGCAAAAAATGGTCTATAGAAAGTAAAGCAGTTCAAGAGCCAACCATTTTTCAACATACCAATGTAAACAAGTTGTTTTTTATTTGAAATAGAAATGTAAACCACAATCCTGATATTCTGGGTATTGCCGACGAAAGGTGCGTCACAAAGAAATATATCGGATGATGCTAGGGCTGTCATATGTGCAACAAATCAAAATTTCCAATGCTTTTGTGTAACATTACTGATCTCGCAAATCCTAAAATTAAAACATTATATGTCTTCAAAAACAATATGATTTAAGAAAAATTCATAGTGATGAATATTATTCACCTAGAATCACGTATCTATATTCAACTAGATATTCAAAAATTCTAATATTCAAGAAGCAAGACAGCAAAACAAACAATAAGCCGCAATACAGTCTCTCTCTCTAATATATGCCAGACTGGCTAATAATAATCATGAATAGTGAAATACAATTTTTCTTGTTTAATCATGGAACTGCTAAAAAAGAAAAGCAAACATTCATTAATATTTTTTGCCTGTTTTTTGGTAAGTTTTTTTATTTAGAATTTTACAGCCGTTTTCCATTGCCGTTTTGTTTTCCTTAGTAACTACGAACTACTATCTATAAAATATGCTTCGGATTGTATGAAAAACATAGATACTCAAAGTTCTGATGCCTATTGTCCGTCTATGTAGCGCCAAAGAAAAATTAGTTTATTTGATGAATAGATGTGTTTAACTTTTACCAAATTCATTTATGCAAGACATAAAATAAACTCATAAGTAAAAGCTCATTAGAATAAAATATTATTTTTATCAATTCAAACACATTCACTCACATAATTTAAAAAAGTTTACAACTTTAATATGGCATTATGAAAGAAGTTTTCCTAAAATTTAATATATATTATTTTTCTGCTTTTGTGCCTTGCATTAAATTCTATAATTAGCATATAAATAATTTTAATGTAAACTAATTGCATAAATATTATAATTTATTTTCTAGTTTGTAAGCAAATAATTTTTCCTCTAAATAGTTCATCAAATTCTTTAATAAAATATAGATTGCAATGCATTATTCAGATTATTTTATTTATCTGTTACTTGGAGAAATACAAGAAACATAAATTAGAAATAATATAGAATCATTTTAAAAAATTTTGATTTCAAAAATTGTGTTTGGTGAGCTAGTAAAATTTATATCTAAGAAAATCATATTTATTAAAATTACAAATTATTTATTATTTTATATATGCATTAAAATTATTTTCTTCAAAAAATCATACTTATCAATAATTTCTTATAGAGTAAATGTATTTATCAAATATTTTGTACCGCGAATTTTTTTGAATGTAATATGACAGAGAAATGAAGTGTTGTCGTTTGCATCGATATTTTTAGAATTTGCAAATATAATCCTCAGTGAGGAAGTAATTATAAGTAAAAATAAAATTACATAAATATACTAATCTAATGATAAGATGTAGTCTAATAATAAGACAAAAATTATACAATAGTGTAAATTATCTCAATAAAAATATGTAGTATAGGATTTACTAATGTTATACATTACAAACATCAAATAAAAGGAAAATTAAATCTAATATAAATTATTGTCGTCTTATGTCAGATTTCTAAAAATATGTATTTTCTTAAGAAAGTTCTTGGATTGCTATTTATTCTTAGTTCTGAATGAATAGATGTAATTTGATATTTGGAATTTGAGCTATAAATCAAAAGTGGCAAGCAAATAAAATGCCATTTTGAATTTGAGAATTGTATTTCAGAAGAGGACTGAAAGAATAACAAACCTTCATTACTGACATAAAATATTTTTCAAATTATAGTTCTTAAACATGACTCTGGAAATGGAAATTTTAGATTTAATTCAACAGCACTTTTTATTCACATAATTGAAATTTATTTTATAAACAATGATTTTAATTATAAAAAAATTATTTTATTTACAGTAATTTTCATAAGTAAATTAAAAGTTTTGATACAAATTCATTATCTTCACTACATTTTTTATAGTAATAAAATAATTCATTAGTACTTATACTTAACTATGCAAAAGAATATGATCAAGTAGCAAAATTAATCGGAGATATAGGATTTAATCTTCCTAATAAAATATACATATACATACATTCTTATATATATATATATATATATATATATATATATATATATATATATATATATATATATATATATATATATATATATATATATATATATATATATATATATATGCACATGCAAACAAAGATATTATAAAAATGGTAAAAAATATTTTGCATAAAATGCAAAGTAATTTTAAATAACTATACAAATTATGAAACATCTTAAACTTCCATTTGATATTAATTGTCATCGTAATATGAATGTTCTTAATAAAACATACAAAATTTTAAGAATTTTATGTGATATTTTACTATTACCATTATTATATTACCATTACAACATAATAAGAAAAAACAATATTCAAATGAATATTATGGATTTAACAAATCGTCTTAATTACCTGAAATAAACTAAAAGAGAAAAGCAAAGATTATAAAAACGAAATAGGATATTGTTTATGAATTATGTGGGGATAATTCATTAAAGGTGTAATCTAATATTAATACCTATTAACAATATTTTTCTTTGTTATAAAGCTTTTTAATTAAGTTCCTATTAAATTTATTAAACTTTTTTTTACTTTTCCTCAAAAACTAATTTAAAATATATATTTTAAAATTTTTAAACTACCATGATAAAAATTATCCTTTTTATTTAATATTAAATCATATTTCATCTTTAGACACATATATTTCTATTTGCACTGTTAATTTATTGAAATATTAACTGTTTAACTTTTAGTTACATTACATTATGTGTTTTACTATTTTATACATAGTATGTTTACTTAGTTAATATTTGTATAAACATTAATGATTCTCTTTGCAGATCTATTCCTGTACATGTATATATGACATACTTTGTATTTATTTTATTTCAATGTTACATTGTACTACCAATAATATTTTAAGGAACCATCTTACTTTGTACAATCAGTGAGAATGAAGTTAGATGAAACTGGTAATGCATATTACAAGTATTTTTATGGATTTTTCATTTGTTTCACTCCATTTTTATATTGTCCATTTGTTTGTGTCATTATAGTTGAAAACAAAATCAATTAATCATAAGCACGAAAAAATTAAAATGGTATGTAAAATGGAAAAAAATTAAAATGATATTTTAAAAATATTTGATATAAAGGAATTAAATAAGGAAATAGTTTAAAAAAGTAGAGCATAAAGGAAGACGTATATAAAAATAAAAGAAAAAATATTGAATTTGGCTCATCATAAATCCAAACTTATTTTTAAACATTAATCCTCTGAATAAGTATTATAAAAAAGTAAGTATTATAAAAAAGCTTTCTTAATATTTAATATTTAATTTAAGAACATAATTACATTATAATAGAATCAATATTAAATATTTATTCTATAATTTATATGTTATTAATTGAATATAATAAATCAAACATTTCACAAACCATTTTTACAAGAAGAAAAATTAATCTTAATTTATCTAACTCTTAAATCATATTCACCTCGATAAATAAATTTCTTTTTACTTATTCAAAAATTTTAAAATGAATTTCTCATAAAACTTCTATTAATAATTTCCCAAATATGGATAATATTTTATAATCTCAACTAAAATGTTTTAACTGAATTAGCAGTATCTATCTATTTACACACACGCACAAACACACACACACATTATTGCCTTCTCTCAACCAAAGCCGAATTATGCAATACCCAGAATTATTGTCTTAGTTTTGAGATAAATGTTGTAAATTGTTGCTTTGGTAAAATTGATTAATTGAATTTATTTGCTTAACTGAAGAAGGTTTATTTGAATAAGAGATTTAGAATATGCAGAATTTCCACTGTGTATCTTTAAAGTGTGTTGTTTTGAGCAATGTATTGTGCTTAGAATTTTATTTTCATCAGAAAAAATATAAAAAAAGATTTTTTCTAGAATTTCAGCATTATTTCTTTAATTAGACAGATAAATGCTCTTGAAAAATCATTTTAAATTAATAACATCTTATTTTAAAATTAGACTGTTCAGGAAATGTACATTTAAAAATATTTTCTTTTTACACTTGATATTTATATATAGATTATATAGAAGATTATATAGATATATTGAAGTTATTTTTCATCTATTTATATTTCATCATGAATTAAGGAAAAATTTTAGGAACATGTTTGAATTCGGTATCCAACATCCATTATGAGATAATGTCTAAGTTATAGAAAATGGTCAAACCAATCTAATTTAATTGAAAACAATGAATAAAATTTAATATTTGTACACAGTCCCTGTAATTGTTATAATTATCATAATATTATTTTCAGATTTGTGAGATTACATATTTCAATTTTAACTCCGAATCTCATATTATAAATTATGTTAATATTGAAATTGTAATGTACTATGAATTTTAAAGTGCATGCATTAAAATCTTATTAATTATGTTATACTGTTTATATTTAAAAAACATAAATCCCACTCTAAGTTTTAATTAACGTACTACTAATACGGGAAATACATTTAATCAAATAGTTATTCATTTATATTTAAAATCATAGCAAATGTGATTAAATTATGTAAATATCTTATTTTTTAGTTAAGTTAAAAATTTAATCAAAAAAATTAAATTAAATATTTTATTAAAAATAAATATGAAATAAGCCAGATATTTAAAAACTGAATGTGTTTGATGGATAATTTCAGTCACATACACAGAAATAAACTTGTTAAATTACAAGAGCATTGATACACTTAGAATAATTTACAGAATTTTCCTATGTATTAATTTATCAAATATTGTATAATATTTTACTTGATATCGTATTATAATGTATAACTTATGTCTAAAATACTGCATGCATAAGAATTTGGCATTTAATTGTATTAACAACTATGTTAAAACAAACTTATCCTTCAAAGCAACAAAGTTTTCCAACATCAAATATTACACAAAAACTGCTGATTGATTTCAAAGGTGAGAAACTATCATTTTCCAATATTTTAAGTTTAAAACAAATTTGATCAAAAATATAAAAACTATAAGAGTATATCTATTCATAAACTGATATCATAATTAAAACATTTTCCATTTCCTTAACACATACACAGTAATATATACTATGTTTTATATAACTTTTCAAAATTACAAGCTTAATTACGTCAGATATTGGATTAAAATATTGATAAGATTTCCTTATTTTTAATTCCTTGTAGAAAGATAATAGACATTTCTGATTACCTGCTTACATGATATCTTACATGACATCCTTTTTCTGTAAACTATGCCTGGTGATCCAAAGGAGAGTCTTTGGCACTTTAAGTCTGGCTCTTCCACAAAATATCACATGCCGGCTACTGAAAGCAAAAGCAAAGAAATCTGGAGCACAGAAATATAGAACAATCAAATTAACTTTGAATATAACTAGCCAATATGTCGAAGATCTTAGAAAAATGTAGACTTTATCAATAACGAAGACGAGTCTTTTGATGAAAATACTATAGCAAAAGTTTTATCTTTTTGTGCTATATACTACTTTTGCATATCCCACAGAAAGATTTTTAAAATTATTACCTCTTAAAGATCAAACAAGTGGAGAAAATGTAGCAACTGATGTTGTCTTATGCATTGAAAAACTCATATTTCACTTTATAAAATTGTTTTAACTGCAACAAACGGGGAGAAAAGTATGACCAGCGTAGAAAATGTTACATGTTTAAGAGATAAGAACATTCTACAAAAGAGCGAGATTCATAAATTTAAATATTTCCTCAGGGAAATCTTAACTAATCAAGGCATTAGTAAGATAGGCGTCAACTATAAATTCATTTAACCAAATTTAAAAATTTAACTTGAAACGAAATGAGTCATTAGCATTCAACTATTTGATAAATATGTGTGCGATGTTCACAGTTACAATTGCACAGTCTGAAATAAACAAAACATTATAGGTTTATAGAAATTTAATCAAGCAATTTCAGTGTATAATTCATAAGTGGGGATTTTTGATATTTTCATATTTTTGGATGCAAGTAAAACAAAATATTTTTATTAGATAAATATATTATAATACAGAAGCAAGGAGGAATATACAGCATATTAATGAATGTAATTGAAAAAAAATTAATTTCAAACTTCGTTATTTATTTCTCTACTTCAGTGTTTCATCTTTTGAGAGAAAAAATTCTATTCTTCAAAATTGTTACAATTATTTTTAGCAATATTTTATTCACTTAACAAGAACCAATACATGTTTCTTTGGTTTTCTTATAATCAAATTTAAAAGTATGAAATATTTTTTCTGTTTTTCATATTGAAATACAATAATAAATTGTTTATTTCTTTCCATTTTTGAACACTAACATCTTTCTTCTATTTAATTGTAAGAGAAGCCACTCAACTTGTCCAGTGGTCAGCGTGCCTGACTGCGGATAAGGAGGTCCTGGGTTCGAATCCCGGTTTGGGCATGGATGTACTTTCGCTCATAATCTATCCTGTCTTTGTCCTTTCCTTATATGAATGAGTTGTGCCTACCCTATAAACGGATACCCATAGAATGTATGTATTAAGGAAGTCGGACTCCACACCAAATATGATTCAGTTGAAAGAGTGGAGCAGCACACCCCGTAATGTTAGCCTAGCTGGTACACAACAACAACAGTAATGTTAGAGAAACTTCGGAACAAGTGCAGTATCCCCAGACACTTGGCGACGTGGCGAATTTTTTGTCGCCAAGCTAGGCGCGCGTTTATTAAAACGGGAAATTTCCTAAGTTCAATCGTAAAATAAGCATTTAAGAAAATTTAAAAATGGAAATAAATATAAATAACGGACTTACTTGATATGAAGTTAAGCTGATATGCTGATTTGTATATTTATTTCGACATTTTATTTGTTTGTCACCAGTGTCACATTTCAGTAAAAATAATTATCTTATTTTACAAAAAAAAGCATGCAAAAACTTATTTTTCAAATATAAACATTTTTTAAAATTTAAAAAAAAACGAATAAAATATTTTTTAAATATATACACATTTTAAGTAAATAAAAATGAAACACGAATACAATAAAAAAATACATGTAAGCAATAGAATTTAAATAAAATAATTACACCTTCTCCAAATCAAATTTCCGTTTTTAAAGTTAATATATGCGAATCCTAAATTAATTAATAATTTGGAATCCTGGGCAAAAATCCATCATTATTATCTTTAATTTTAGCTAATAGAATTTGTTGATATTTTTCGACAACACTTTTAACATAAGACATTTTTAATTAAAACAATAACTAACGTAATTAAAACAATAAAAAGATGATCATAAATTAAGAAAACGAAGTAAGGAAAAAAGAATATTTAAAGATTTTAAATGTATAAAATAAAATAGATTATTTAATAAAAAATATATATTAAAATTAAATCAAATAAAAGTAAATAATATAAAAGAAATAGTAAAAAAAATGTACGATAATTGGACACTGGAGACAACGAAACACAAGAGCGGGAAATCCACTGATTCCATCAGCAAAAGTAAACGAAATTAAAATGACTAGCAATTAAAACGTAGAAAATCAGCAAAGAAAGTTCTGGAAAGTTCTCGAAGTGAAACTAAAAAAGCTATTGCCACTAAAAAAACACATATATAATGTAAAAATTATTTAAAACACGAGAAAAATGGAATCTGGCGACGAAAAAATAAAAATAGTAACAAAAACTAAATTTGACAACACTACAATAAAAGCAAAATCTGAAATCGGCAACACTACAACGTAAACAACGGTTACTAGATTTGGCGAGAAAGCAGTGTATGGGGATACTGAACTTGTTCCGAAACTTCATTAAAAATATATATGAAATTCAGTGTGCATTTTTGCAATATTTTGAACTGTTCATAAATTACAATGTTGCGCAAATAAATGGGTTTATATTTTTAATTATTGAATTTTATACAAAATGCATATAATAAATATGTTTTATTATACAAACATCCAATCTTATTTCATATTTTTCTGATTTAGATTCAGAAATAAATAATTTTATTTATCGTAGTACTTGCAAAATTAAATGCTTTAGTAAAACGTAATATAAATGTATTTGCTTTTAATATTTGAAAATGTTTCACAATATATGAACACTTAAACCGAAATGTATTTGTCATTAAATTTAATTGGAATTAAGTAATCATTTGTGCCTTAACAAATAACATTGCATAGCATAACGAAACAGGTGAAACACGTTCATTTATTTGATTTGAGTTTTGTTAAATACTGATAATAAAGTTACAGAGATTTTTGTACACAATTTAAAAAGCAAAAGCTCAATCTAAAATACTAAGAGTAAGGCTGAAATCTTTTTAAAGAAATTTTCTTCAATAAATTTTTAAAATAGCTATCACTGTATAGTAGTTTAATGAAATACTAATGAGTAATATTTGATTTTAAACAGAGCATTTAACAGAATTAAAAATAAATTTGTCCTGTTCATTCTTGAAATCACTATTATATATTGAGTTTTAAAAAGGAAAATACAAATGTGTTTACATTCATAATACGATTAAAGAATCTATCAAAATTATCTATAAATGGAATCAAATGAATTCTAGCCAAAATTCCATTGAGATATTAAATTAGAAAATGCATATTTTTTATAAAATTTAGAAAATAATATTTCAGTTTGTTAACAAAAATAAAGAATTTTTTTCAAAACAGATATATTTTTTTATAAAATTACCAAAAATGAAACTTGAAGCATAATTTTGTGAGATTTTAAATTAGCATCATATTTTCTTAGGGATAATGATTAAGCCTGATTCCTAGCATTCTATGAATGATTATTTAAATTTCATTGAAACAAAATGTGATTTGTGATGCATACTTATTCACTATAAGTATATATTATACATATTAATTTTGATATTGTCCATACCATCAATTACCACGTAAATATTAGTAAAAAAATTATGTTTGGAAAAAATGATAATTACACACATGAAGTAGTATAATACAACCAAAATAACACAAATGCATTCAACCATTAATTATTCAAAACTTCTACATCACCAAGACTTTCATTGCATGAAAAATAATTGCATATAAGAAAAGTGATTGCTTGAAATAACAATAGATTATTATTCTCTAGAGAAAATTATGCAAGTGCTTTGAAGTTCTTTTTCATTGAAGGTTAGTCACAGATCATTTCAAAGATTTTCCTTTATTTTAATTTAAAACAATTTTATTATAACTCAAATATAATAATATTTTAAAACCTTTTAAAATTCAATACGGTCCCCTTTTTTCTTTTAAATATTTTACTTTTATAATAAGAAACATTTGTGGTGATTTCTTGCAATACTTTATTTTAAACAAACAATACTTAATGAACTTAATAAATTAGCATTACAATTATAGCTTACAGTGCTTAAAATTTAATATACTGAGGAAATTATACTTACCATAAGATAACGCAATTATTAAGTATTTTTTCAGGAAAACTTAATTATTTTCCAACATTTTTCTTAAATTAGTGAAAAAATATTCATTTAGTCTGGTTAAATTAACTTGCAAAATTCTAAAATTCATGAATAAGAATGATTAACTTGTAACATTTTTAAAAAATTGCCTAACTTTTATTTTTTTGTAATAATTGACAGTTACACTTAATCGCTTATAGTCTGAAAAAAACAATTAAATCAATTAAGATTTTTTTACATCAGAGGCTGATTAGGTGATGCAAATAAACATGCTCCATAAAATAAATCAGCGAGTAATGTCAGTTAAAAAAATTATATATAGCAAATGTATTAGAAAAATATATTTATAATTGTTTGTAAAAAAGAAGTCAGATACTATATTTCAGTGAATTTTTTTATTAATAAAAATTTGATACCAAGAAACAATAAATTTACAAAATACTGTTAAAATAATTCAATATATAGTTTTGCTGTCTGAAATTAAAGGAAAGAGCAAATATATATCAGAAGTTTACAGACATTAAATATACATAAGAGAGGGATATTTAAAAAATCTAAAGGAAAATTCAATTTTCTTAAAAATTGTTTTAGTTTCTGATTTTAGAAGTGTTCCTAAGAGAGAAAGAACATATTAATTTTCTCTAAATTTTTACAGTTATTATGCTCTTATATTTGGTTACATTTGGTAACTATATTTTTATAAAAATACCTTGAATTTCAGACGCTGATATTTAAATATTAAGCTTTATTTTTATTTCAAGTTTCAAGTTTTTTCTTATTTTAAAGCATAAAGTTTATCAATAAAATATTCAACAAACATTACTTCCATTCAGTAAAACGTTGTGTTATGAGTTCAAATAAAAACTTTTAATTATATCATAAGCTTTTAAAACATCATTATCAAAATTGATAAATAGTTATTGATATTATAAAAAAAGTCATTTTTATTTTATGCAACGTAGGATTCCTTTCAAATGATTTCATATTTAAAATACAGTGAATGATCATTTCTGTATGTTTCTTGTGGAAAATATTACCCATATTATTGTTCTGAAATTAATTTTAAATTTGCAGGCAGTGAATCAATTAAATCATAATTGCATATAAGCTTATTTTAACTGTTATAATAGAGTTATTTGTAAAGTCTATTATTAAACAATAGATAAAGAGCAAAAACGATGCTATATGTTTGACATAATAAATAAAAATTGTTATTTCTACTCCCTGGAGCAAATTTCAAAAAATAATCTACTCACAAAAACCAAAATAACATGGTAGATATAATGGTTAATACATAGTATGTCCCCCCAGACGATGTAATACCAGTCGTACAAAGTCTCGGCATGCTGAGTACTGAATTATCAATCTGATCTTGGGGAATATTACACCACTCACATCAAGCAATGCTTTCCGAAATTATAGTTGACATGTGGGAAGGGGTTGACTGCCAGCAATTCATCGGCCAAGCGTGTCCCACGTATCCTCTATTGGATTCAAAACCAGTGACTATGCTGGTCAGTCCAAACGGGTGATATCCTCCGATTGAAGGAATTCGTCTACACTGTTTGCACGGTGAGGACAAGCGTTATCATCCATAAAAAGAAATTCTGCATCCATGGCGCCCCGAAACAAACGTATATTTTGTTCCAGAATGACATTCCGATAGATGTTGCCTGTCATAGTTACATTCTGAACATCCAGCTTAGTTATGGAACACAGAATAATTCCTCACCAAACAAGCAATCCTGCACCACCGTAACGAAGTCGTTCAATTGTGTTCTCTTGGTGGTAACGGGTACCTGTGTGGCCATCTCCATATGAAAGTCCGGCGAGAATCTGACAGAAAGTTAAACCTGGACCGTCGGAAAACATCAAAAAGGACCACTGTTGCGGTGTCCACAATGCATGTTCTCTACTCCAGGCTAACTGCATGTGACCTATATGACCTATGCATATATACCTATGTGTCGTAAGCGTCTGTACGAGGTCTTCTTTGAAAGTGTCGTACCGGTAGCAGAAGAGAGCTGACGAGACAGTTCTAATACTGTGCTCCGTCTGTTTCTTTTGGAAGTAATTGCCAGATACCGGTCATTAATCGGCGTTGTAGCTAGGAAGTGACCTGTGCTGTAACGTTACTCACATAGACATCATCTTATAACTATTGCTGATGCCTGAAGATGACACTCTGGGCGATTTTAAGTTCCTCGGATACTTCCAGCTGAGTAAGTTCACATTCCAGGCGGCTGATAATTGTACCACGTAAAAGTCATCCAAATGCTTCCTTTGTCAAATAACTATACGGTTATTGCTCTTATAGGCTTTTAAAGAGTCTGTAAAAAATTTTACTTCTTTGCAACCATTCTTTAAATACCCCACTCTTGCACTCGCTTTCTGTGTGATTTTGAATTATCCTTAATTTATGGACATGATTGTAAAATCATATCAAACAATAAAAGAGTTAATAATATTACTAGACAAAATATTCGTAGATTTACATTATATAAATGAACTCCATTTATGTCAGATAATAAATTCTGTCACATAATTTTACTCCTCTTTACTTTAAAAAAAAGCGCAATAATCATTTATAAAAGAAATTAAAATAATGTTTTCTTTGCTGTCAGAATTTAAAAACTGTTGGCAAAATGCATTTTTCTAAAAATATTTTTATGCTTGCATTGCAAAAATCAAATGATAACATCACGTATTTGCCAAAATAACGTAGATTTCTCCAAAAAGTAGACTTTAGGTCATTCATACGCTTAGATTCATCATTGGTTACAACATATAAAGCACTCTTATTTGAGGTGCTTCTTCAAGAATAACAGAAAATATTCGAAATGACAGCCTTTGCTGCAAAAAAACTTAGTTATCTTGTTTATGTAGAAGCTTTATATTGAAACCCATTTTAATTCTTGATTCAGAGGATTGTCACGTATTTATATAATCAGTAAGTGCATGCTGGTAACATGTAATTATTTTGTAACTGGTAACATTTTGGATGTTACTGATTGTGGTTGCTTTAGATAGAGCATAATGCTTTCATTATCGTTCTGATCCATCGAGTTAATGATACGCAGAAAAATACATGATTCTATAAATTCAATAAATCAGAAACTTGTAGATTATAATTCAAGTTCTATCTAAGTAAGAAACATACTAGTAAGCATATTTTTTCTTATTTCAGAATCATTCTTATTGAGTAATATTCTTTTTCTTATTTGATATATATATATATATATATATATATATATATATATATATATATATATATATATATATATATATATATATATATATATATATATATATATATATATATATATATATATATTGATAAAAAATTAATACAATTAAAAAATGTAACGTGTCTGTTTGAACAATAAAAATCAACATCATTAGTGGATTGGATTGCCTCCTGATTCCATTATGATTAAAACGGTCAAGTTATTCACCATACGTCTGAGGTTGTTCTGAAGCAAGATGGCCCACAAGTCTTGCTCAGCATCTTTCAAATCATGTACAGAGTAAAGTGACGACATCTGGCGTTTCACCTGGTTCAATACTTGACCTGTGAGGGACATTCATGGAAGTGTCTGAGTATGACATAGGAATCTCTGAAGCAATAATGATCCATGATTAAGATCATTAAAAAAATTCAACATAACTACTGATACTTCAAAGTTCTCAACAAAAGTACCTCAACAAAAGTGGCTGTTTATCATAAGAAATATGCGACCAGACCATGAAATCTTCAGTGGGAGCAGTATGTCATGTGATAGGAACATTCACATGACATACTATTCTATAGTGGGCAGGACTATTCTATTCACAAGGATGTCTTCACACACGTACGCAGCTTTCAACTGTTCCCAGAACAAAACGGCATTCATGACTAAACACCTGTTTTGTCAAATTGTAATATTACGCATGCCTCTATATTGGCACTAATATGTATGGAGTTAAAGGCAGCAATCGAAAATGGGGTTAGATTGTGGATTTGACTTGACAAAGCTTTTAGAAATGGTTTGATGAATAACAGTCACCTCTATTTGTAATTGTATTGTGGAACGAATCATTGTGAATTCTACGAGTACTTGTGTAATAATCTTTCAATCCATAATCGATCTCGACTTCCGATTATTGTAGTGCCAGTAACTCGCACTTAGGTACAGCTCCTAACAGGTTTTCACGACACACGCTAAAAAAGAAACCTGTTAAGAAACACGATGCGTTCACCAATTTGCAGCTTTCAGATCAATAAGAAGCAAGTGTCTAAAATGATAAATTGTGAAATTTATTTTCATTCGTCTACTTGACATTCATTACTTAATTTAAGCCTTTTAGAGTAAGAAACGTGATCATCACGTTTATGAATCTTGTATTATGCACCGAATATTTATTGACTTTCCAATTCCAGCGTCTTTACAGGGTTCATGGTCATGCATATTTGTACAAAAGTAGGATCTTGGGAATATTGGATCTCACTAAACCTGCTTGTTAATAGTAATATTTTAAATTTGAATATTTCTTTCGTATTGATGCGCTATTTTTTAATAATCTAGAGCAGTGATTCCCAACCACTGTGTCATGGCACTTTTGTGTGCCACCACAAAATTTAATATAATAAAAATATCAAGTATATACAAAAAATTATTTTGATTTTTTTATTACGAGTAAAAAGTAATAAACGTACTGTTGTGTTTTGGAAGCACATATTATATTATTTTATTTTACATTAAAAATTATTAGCTATTTTGCACTATGTATTATAGGTAAAAAATAACTCTAAAATGTAAGGTTTTCTTTGTGTGCGCTGCCAAAGTTTAAATCATTGAAAGTCATTGAAAATATACCATGGGAAAAAGAAAGTTGGAAATAGCTGATATATGTTATAGTGTTCATGTATATATATATATATATATATATATATATATGTATATATATATATATATATATATATATATATATATATATATATATATATATATATATATATATATATATATATATATATATATATATATATATATATATATATATATATATATATATATATATATATATATATATATATATATATATATATATATATATATATATATATATATATATATATATATATATATATATATATATATATATATATATATATATATATATATATATATATATATATATTTTATAAATATACGAAAGCAGAGAATGTTTCGAATTATATAATGGAAAACGTAAACAGCATATTTTGAAAACAAAATTTAATTAGCTTGCTACTGTATTGTAATATTACAATAATTATTTCAAAATACAACAATTTTTCTTAATATTTTATTTTCCTTATTGTTGAATATGAATTTTGTGCTTCGTTCGTCGGAGTCTTAATTTAATTATCTGAAGCTTTAACACTTTGTTATATTATAACAATGCACTAATTTAATTATTAACTGAAGATAAAGGAGAATGGATACAAGGTAAGTATACTTTTACATTTAAGAACTGCTTTATTTTAAGATAATTTCTAGAAACTATGTTGATGATTAAAATATATCATTGTTAATGCACATAAATGTATGAAAGCTTCGATAATTATGCTAATGTCATTACTCTTTTTATCCGCTTTAAATTAATGATTTTTATAGACAGAGTATTTCAACTAAAATTTCTTTAATAACATGCTATAATTAATTGATTAATTGTATATGGGAGAATAATTAATTTGTTTTCAATTCTTCTCATTTGATTAATCATTATACATTTTATAAATCGTTACACATTATTATATATTATATATTTAGATGTATGCAAATTTTAATTATATATATATTAAATTAGATTATATATATATATATATATATATATATATATATATATATATATATATATATATATATATATATATATATATATATATATATATATATATATATATATATACACAATACATTGTTTGTGGGTATTAATTTTGTGTTTGCTTAGAATTTTACAATTATTTTAAGTTATAAATTTTTATTTAAAATTTGAAATGTATTTTAAAAAACCAAATTATAATTTCATTTTAAATAATAAAAATAAGAAATTCGAAGTATAGAATTCATCAATAAGAATAAAAGATCATTTTAAAGTATGAATCTGCAGGAAATAAAAGTCAAAGAGAAACACGTGTAAGGTCTTTTTTATTAATATTTCCTGCTTTACTCTTATTTTTTATTTCTATATAGTACAAATTTATTTCAGATATAAAAATACTCTTTTAAAATACAGAGCATTAAAATATTTTATTTAAAAATTATTATAACTGAACTACAAAGATGATATCATCTTATATTCCAATCCAGTATTTATTTTATGTTATATAAATATTTCTGAATTTGATAAAAAGAAATCAATTTTGAAATGTTTAGGAATTTTACATTAAAAGTTTTGAATAAAATATGGTATGAAGTTTATCATTGTTATTATAAATTACTTGTTTTTCTTATTGTCCTTCTAAAATATAGAATGTTAAATGCTTTGTCCAGAAAGATTTAGAGCAGTTTCCGGCACAGGTGCCGAATAATCTATGTGCCAAATTCTGAGATTGGCGGATTTTCTTATGTATCTGGCAACCTTGTTTTTGTTATATCATACATATGGAGACCTATAAGAATTATGCAGAAATTTCTATTTTGGTAACCCTAGTATTTACGTCATCTCACACGTCACGATACGTCATCTCGGCAATATTTCTTCATCGCCAAAAAAATTCAAAATTTGGAATCATTGATTATACGGCACCTGTGCCCAGTTTCCGCCATTTTCAAGTTAATGTCAAATCTAATTTAATTATAATTTAATGTAAGTTTTACTAATAAATATATAATGTTTGAAAATGTATTTCAGTCAAAATAGTATTATGCAAAATTCGATAGTTTTTCTACATACTTTTAATTTGAGTGATTTTATATATTATCTTCAATATAATTTTCAGATAATTTCTAAGGAAGTTTATCGCAGTTTGTAATGAATGAATAATTCTTATCTTTCTCCTTTAACTTTAGAACATCGTTAATGTGCTCATGAAAATGATTCGTCGAAATAAGAATAAACGGAAGTCTATATGTAATACAAAGCACAAGATACTTAATAACATTCTTAGCGGGAAAATTACCAATTTAAGGTCTTTTATAAAAAAGAAAGAGATACGAAATAAATATTAATAATGATATTGTAGAGCTACAATGATTTGTTTTTAATATTCGGATAGATATATGTGGAGAAGTATGTATAAAACGAGTAAGAATTTTTTGTATTGTACAAAATACATAGAAAAGAACAATTCATGGTCAGTAGGTAAATTTGCATCAATTATTAATTTGAAGTAATGCAGCAACAGTGCAGAATGTTCAATAATTTTATCTAATTATTTTGCAAGAAGTAATCTTCTTTTGATCAATGTTTACGAGTATCATCATCATTTCAAAATTGTAATTTGTGCCTTCAGCATACAATATAATAAATGTTATTTATAAATAATGCACTACAAGGCTCTAAATAGAAATAGTATGTATATAATATTCCCAATTTTAAATTTTATATTTATGAAGTAAATTTTAAAATGGAACAGATATTAACATTAAGATATCTTATTTAATTAATTAATAGATTATCTGTGAATCAATAAATCATTTGAAATATTTTTGTTATAATTTTTGTGTATATTTCAGAAAAAAATACTGGAAAATTATAAATTATATATAACCAAAACATTTTTGCTGGATTTTAATTATTTTGAAGGTTCTCTTCGAAGGTTAATATTTACACTAATTATTTTGATTCGGATTGATCGAGAGCAGTTGCTTTCAATATTATTTGGAATGAAAATGGCACAGTTATCCTCAGTTAAATATTAAATTCTCATAAAAGATCATTTTAAACTCAATTTAATGCAACCAATAGTATTATAATAGATAGTATTTTCTATTTCGGGAAAGGCTCTATCATAAGAGTTTTTTTTTTAAATTGAAAATTAAAAAAAATATTCTAAAATATTACACTGGGAATAAAGTAACTTAAAAAACACTGGTATAAAATAACTAAATATAATATTCTTTTTCTTTCTTTCGAAAATAGAATACCAAACAGTTTGAAGTATGATTACTATTAATCAAATCTTTTCTCGAATGACACAATTTAAAACACAATTTGCTGTTATGTGTGCAGATTCTTTACATTTCTTCCAAAACATTAATATAAATTATTCCTTCTTTAATTTATGCTGATTAATTTTTAAATGATTTATTTATTACTTTTCTTAATATTATCTGTTATTTATTTCTCATGAAATTCTTAAATAAAGTTTTCATTTTAAATTGGCTTATATTTTAAGATAGTAAAAATTATGAAAAAATGTTTTTCCTAAATTTTTATTGAATATAATGGCATAAAAGTAATGTACTGAATATGGGTTTTACCTCGTAATAAATTATAGATAGCATTTCAACAAAGGAAAATTATTCAATTTAAAATTATAGTTAAAGCATTATTAATTTGTATTAAAATTTTGAGAATTAATAAATTTTCTAGTATTCATTTTATAAAATTCGGTAATCAATTAAACTTCTTCTGGCAATTTTACTAAACACTGAATTTTATATATTGAATAACTGATTTATATATTTAATAACACGAGAAGTTAATGATAATAAATTAAAACTATTAAAGAATTGGATAAGGAACATCATCTCAATCATAAAAATTCTTTCAAATTTCATCTGATTTCTAAAACATTTACACTGTAATTTAATGAATGCAAATTTTAATATTTAGCAATTAAAGAACAATTCAATATTCTGAGAACTAATTTTTCTTCTTTAAAAAAATATAAAGAGTTTTTATTCAAATATTCTTTAGAAAAAGGTCTCTAATGAAAAATCAGGAAATATAATTATTTTAAATATAAGTATCAATTTATTTATTCCTAAATCTTTCCTAAAAACATTTTTTATTTTTTAATAAATAAATTAATTTGAACTTGTACATTTTTTAAAAAAATATATAATTTAATATGAAATGAATATCAATTTAAATGATAAAAACAACATTGCAATACGTTTTAAGTTACATCAGGTTTCCAAATAATTGTCATTTTTAAATGAAATAAAATGATAGAGCGATCGAGTTAAGACATTAAATATACTTTTATCATGTATCCTGATGTAAAATCCCTTATTCTAAGCTATATTTAGGAGTTTTTAAATTCAACGATTAATTATATATGTTCTATAAATATGTGAAATATAAATTATCAATTATCGCATTAATTAATTTGTAAATTCCATATTAGTTTTACTATATTGAGTTTTAAAAATATTATTAATCTATAAAAATATTTTTCTTTTAGCCAATTACAGAAGTAATTTGATAATTTTTCTGAAAGAGACACTTCTCTTCAATTATCTACAATATTTAAAATTTTAGTAGTATTAAAAATTTTGTACCATTTCACAATGATTATAATTTAATATCAGTAATAAGCATATTTATTGTTAATGCATATTTATTCTCAAAATTATGTTTAATTAGTATAATAATATACTTTTTCAATCAATTTGAATATTTATTTAAATGTTGCTATAATTATCATGTTATAAAAAAGGGATTAGAGTAAAGTATTATTTGTCGAATGGAATGAATAGTAATTTTGTTGATTTATAGAAGAACATGTAATTATATTCCTGAAAAAATAATAATATTTCTGATTTAAAAATAAAGTAAGAATATTTCGGATTTAATACTTTCAAATAAAGAGAAATTTTTAATTACTAATTGTTTTGATTAATAACTTCAAATTAAGGTTGAATATAATATATTGTTAAGTGCATGACGATAAATATTAACACTTGACATATTGCTTAGTACATTAAATAATATAACATTTCCAAAAGGAATTCTTGTTTGAAGAAGTACCCCAAATAAAAACCCAATTCAAATATTTCTAATAGTTTAGAAATATTTTAAAGCTTTCTATGAAGTTTAAGTTACTATGCAAACTTATTTTTTAACTTAAAATGCATCTTTAAATGTCATATCAATATGAAATAACATTTTTTATACCAGATAGAATTTTATCTGAAATGGAAATAGAATAAATTATTTAATTAGAAATGTTCATTTTTAAGAATTTTATTTATATTTCAAATGTGATATTTTACAGAAAAAGAAAACACAACTGATTTTTTGAAGGTCACCTCTATGCTTTTTAAAATATCTGGCTTAAAATACTTCTCAAATAAACTATTGAAAATAAATTAATGAAATTCCGAAATGATATAGCATGCTGATTTTAAAAAAATGGTAGTAGTACAAACGTATCTAAACCAAATACATTTTAGTTACTTTTCAAAATTTATTTTTACGGTTTTTTTTAACAAAAATATAATTTATCCTAATTACCCTTTAAGTAATACTAAAACTAGAATCTTTATGTAGATTGCTCTAATCATAGTCTCTATTAAGGCTCTAAACTTTGGGGTTTTCCGAATACAACCAAAATTTTAACCACTCATCTAGCACATTTTTCTTATAGATTAAGGTATTTTTTCTTGCACGTAAATTATGACTGACATAATCATTAAATTGTTAATTTACTTTATGCATGTCCAGCAATAAATATGCATGTTTTGATGAATCATAGTTTGACTACTGGGCTTTTGTCCATGTAAGTATCCATTTTTTATTTTTTCTAGCTTTCGAATGTTGCATACATTTATTTAAATATTCATAAATATTTTTAAGAGATTTATTACATATTTTAGATGCACATGTTTTGTCACAGTGCACAAGTCATAAGTTATTATGTAATTCCTGCCTATTATTTAACATAACAATTTTTGCCTATAATACTTATAAGACACTAAAAAGGGAACTTTGTATTTGGTATAATTTTTTTGCTAGATTTTTCAAGTGCATTTACTCGCATTAAATATAGTTTGAAATTGAATGATACAATTTAAAAATTAACTTGAAAAAATATTTGTATGAAACTTAAATTTAAAAATATTTATTTTAAAGATTGTTATTAATTTATTACTCCTTATGTAAGTTATTATTCATGCGAATTATCAATAATTTCTTTCTTATAAAGGAAATCTTACAAACTAATTTAACCATTATTAGATTACCTTTTTCAATCTAATTTTTTATTAAGAATACTTAAAGAATCCGATGCTTTCCGATATGTTTTACTCTTGTATCCTAAGGCCAATATCATTTCTTAAAAGCAAAACATAAATTGTCATATTTTATGATCTAAGTAATTTATTGTGTTTTTCTACATATTTCTTTCCTATATATTTTTATCATATTTATAATAAATCTTCATTTTGAAAGAAAATAATGTGAAAACATACAAAGCCTTTTCAAAATTATAAATAAAAACATACATAAAGTTGAATTTATCTTGTGACTCCCACATAACTCTTTTTCTGAGATATTGGGACAAATTTCATACCTGAGCCAGGAGGAGATATTTGTCAGGAGACAGATATTTGGCACATCGTTCGAAAAAGAATTTGTTTTCCTAGACGTTCCAATATCAGTACTTAGAAACGACAACAAAATATTTCGGGGAAATATGTATAAAGGTCATGGCGTTGAAGAAAAAGAAATATTTTAATTTCACAATGAAATGTTTTACTATTGATGTTAATATTCCTTTTTAGTTAATATTTGTTTCACTCTTTTTGTCTCGCTTTTAAGATATATTAAAATCACTTTAGATGCAGCGTATTGATCATATAACTTCGAGAACCTAGTGAAACACGCATCAAAATTATTAAAAAGACAATAGGGTTTTCAAATCGATACAATGGGAATGATAATATTTTATGCTCTTAGACTGATGACAAAAATAATCAATCAAAGTATTTATAATTCTCCATAAATTAATGTAAGCGTAATGAATTGATTGTAATTTGATATAGAATGCCCATAGATTCAACTGAGTAAAGGAAAGCATTAAAATGCATATTGTGATGGCATGATTGATTTCAAAATTCTTTGATAAGTACACTGTATTTTATAAAACTTTTCAAGCAATTCTCTCTTATCTATCAATTTTATCCATGTATTTCTGAACTAGCATATCTACTTGTTCAAAATGGTACAGATATGCTAGTTCACACGATGGTTTTAAAGCTATAATCCAAACATAAATAGTGTGAATATGAATAAGAATTACATCAAGCTAATCCAATAATTTCTTACGTCAATTTTTATCAAATAAATGGTCAGAATACAAACATGGCAAAGTTACATTTATTGAAGTTAGTTTTATAAAAATATATTTCGAAGAAGGGCACATATTGGTTCACGCAATAGCTTTAAGATTATCATTAAAACATATTGTGTGAATGCGAATATAAGTCTCATGAAACTAAATCCCAATATTTTCTTCTGTCATTGCTGAAAAATGTTCATAATCTTGTTCTTATGATATAATACGTTTCTTCCATTACTAGTAATGTTTGCATATAAGCATGCTGAAGCAATTCGGTGACATTTCTAACAACTGAAATTTGTTTTGTACGGGTTTTAACAACCTGTCTTATTGAAATATGTTAATTGATGTTGACTTTAATCATATGACATAATAAAAGAAATTTGTTTCACATACACTTCAAAATTAGAAAAAACTGAAATGCAATATCTCCCTTAAATCCTGCAGTTAAAATTTAGCTGAATTCAAAACTTTTAATCTTTTCTCTGAAAATGCTAAACTATCAACCATAATTTTTTAGACATTCAGGCTCAAATATTTTAAGGATCCCGCAGTCAACTGGTTAATCAAGGATATTCAAAGTAAAATGATAGTATGTCTTGTCATCATTTAGTGTTGGAACTATGTTCTTCAGAATCAAAGGTTTCAGGTTTGATTCCATCCACTGTTTATCAATAGGAAATGAATGCTCCGTTTATGATTTCTGCATGAATAACTCTCAGAAGGGTTATTTAAGTGTTTTTAGTGCTTAAGAATTTGCGAAATGTAAATAGGTGTTTATCTTAGTACTTGAAGTAATTATATGCAATTTCTGCAAATTTAATATTATTGAAAAGTTTTTATTAAAAATAATGGAGATTTTTTAAATCACTCTCAATGTTTCAATACTCTCAATGATTTTCAAACAGACAGATATAACTTTATAATGTTCGTTTTACTTATTATTATTTATGCAAAATAAAAAAAATGTTAACAACCTTATTCAGTTTCTTATTTTACTGTTCCTAAGATATAAACACTAATACATTCGTACAGATTTGGTTATGATTTTGAATTTATTGATTCTGTATGGATAAAAGAGAAGACATTTTGAAAAGATGAAATATGATAGATTTCAAAGTAATTTCTTTTCATAAGTTTGCTTTCTATTCATCCAAATTGGAAATCTCTTCTGAAATGAAAGATCGATCTTACCAACTGTGCAACTAGAATGTCATTCTGCTTTAGGTCTCTACGTGCTTAAATAATAAAAACAAAATTTCCCTTCAAAATGCAAATCAAAATTTTACGTCTTCCTTTATCTCTTTTTTACAAATAAAAATGATTTTTCTCAAAATATGATAGAACTTCAAACCTGTCAGAAATAGATACATGTATAAATGGTTAAAAGTTTCCTTCGCACTTCATTGTGTCTTTCATATTTTCTAATGCATTGAAATTATTATTTTTACTACTTAATAATATATCTTTAAAATTATATATTTATAATAATATATACTTATATTAATTTAAAATTATATATTTATTAGATAAAATATTCTGCAGAAGCATAACTGAAAAATTTAATAGAAAATATAATTTTGATTTCCTTAAATTGAAAAATGTTATTTTTCTATTGAATCTGAATATCTGATTGAGATTTATGTGAATATGAATAATTGCATTTTTGACAATGTCAATATTGTTTCTTAAGCTTGTGTTAAGATACTTAATTTTTACTTTTGAATTATACTGATTGTTGGTTTGTGCACTATAAAGATAGATGTTTTTGAATTGTTGTTTAAATATCCTATTAGTGTCGCCATAAATAAAAATTGAAAAGAAACTGTTGTAAATGACAGTTTTATAAATTACTGAACATAATTAAATTTCTTAATATTCGTTAAATTATTGAAAAAGAGGAGTAAAATCTTTCATATAATATTATTGTTATCTTTTTCTGGTAAATTTTGAAAATATTTATCATTGGCTCAACTTTTTGTTATAAAAGAGAACATTTTGTTTCATATATAGATGATTTTAAATAAATTAAGTAACTGTATTATTTCAAAGTGTAGGCAGCAAATTCTTTTAAAAACTTACTTAAATATATTTCAGTAATCTTGCTTTCATGAAAAACGCTTTCTCGTTTTTACGATCTCAGAAGATTCAATATTCCACTAATTTTTCTTGACTTTTGCCAGATTTCTCCGCCTAAACATAGGTGATCATAAATCATCAATATCTAATAATTAACCTTAAAGGAACTTTTAACCTCGAATTTTTCCCTGCGAAATTGCTTTCAAACAGATAAAAAAAATCATAATTCCCTACACTAATATTTTATGCACGAGTCTACGCCTCACATTAAATTTAATTTCAAGTATTATAGATGTATGAATGCTTTGATTATAATTGATTCTAGATAAAATATAGAAATTAGATGCAATTATGAAATAATAGATTTAAAACCGTGATTTCTTCAGATTTAATATCTGCTATTCTATTTTGACTTATCCTCCTGAAATATAAAACTAATACTCCAATTTCTATAAGCCTTTTATTGTAAAATCATTTATAGTTTTCTCTTTAATTAAAATATATTTATTTTTAAAATGCACAGTATGAATACTGTGGTTTTTCTTTTTTTAATTAAAGAAAATATTCCATTTTAATTTTTCTCAAGTACAGGGGATACACTTAAATTTCTTAGTTAATGTAAATGAGAAATTTTTGAAATGAAGTATAGGTTATAGATTTGAAAAATTAAATCCTTTTATTTAAATAGAAGATTTTTGGTTAGTTGCAAATAATTTACACAGGAATAAATGTATTACCAAATGCGAGGACAATATCGCGTAGTAATTCTTTTTATTTAAATTAATATTAAATGAATAACTATACTTTCACTATAAGCAAATAATATTTGGAAATGAAGGCTTATTTTATGTTGCTGTTTTCAGATAGATTACGGGATTCATTTTAGAAGACGCCATTATATTAATAATAAAATACATACAGAGTAGTAATCCCAATTAAAGTATCTTTCACGTGGAAAATATCAATTATTGTGATAATCACCATACATATAAAAAATGAAGAAGACACTTTACTTTTGATCCACAGTTCTACTTAACAATTGTTACAGTGTAAATGAAAAGAAATGTAGAGTAAATGAAAAAATATACAATGCAAATGAATTGGATTCCACAGCCTTTTACCTGAGAAAAACAAAAATGTATATAAAAGTGAATAAAAAATCCCTGGATTTAATTAAAGATAGAGCCCATCTCATAGTTCAAATACAGCAATTAGTGATGAAACGTAAATATCTTTTTTTATCGTTCACACATGTTGATAATTGGAAGAATAAGCTTGGAATATAATATCGTGTCACAATGGTCAGAAGATTATGTATTTCATTGTAATGTAATTGGTTTACTTCAGAAGTACACTCACAGACTCTGCCATGATTTTTAAGATAGAGACAATTAAATTTACCTGCATTAAAGCAGTGCTTTAATAACTTATACACAAGAAGGAAAGTTAAATTATTCAGGTTCCACCATGATAATAAATTATATTGATCAACAAACTATTTTCAGCTGATTTTCATAAAAAAAAGCATTAAAGCCATTCTCTTGTGAAATGAGGATGATATCAAAATATTTAGTGTAACTGTTATTATTGGTTATATCCACTGCTATACTCCAAGGCAAAGAATCAAAGAATCTTTGGATGAAATTTTAGGAAAGACAGGCAATACAATTTACACATATTTCAAAGTTTGATCTGCTGTAGTAGCATGTGATGTATCTCAGGTAAATTGTGTAAGATGGATTATGCTTATTCGAAAAGTTATAGGTCAATTGTACAAATAGGCCAAGAAAGTAATTCAAGCTGACGGGTAAAGAAAAAAAAACACTTGAACGTCCCGTGTTACTTTTGCTCATCATCATGCTGGAAAGTGTCTGATGGCAAGTGATAAATGTATGAGAGTGAAATAAGCTGCAACATCTCAGCGATGTCACACTAGATGTGTAGTGTATTGGCAATGCGTATAAGAGGGAAAAAGACGAGAAAAATCCAGTATCATTTTGAATCATGATACCAGAAGTAGAACATGTGTAGATATACATAATGCAATATTTCAGCTGTCTCTTGCATAATGGTGCATGGTATTCGTCTACCAGAATTCAGTAATCGTAGTTCTGCAGGTAAAAACGTTATTCGTTTTTAAAAAAATATTTTTCTATTATGTTGTCCATGTCTGGTTCTCACGGCATCATGTTTGGCAATGTTTAGATTTCTTGTGATTTTGAGAAAAGAGTAAACGAGTGGTACAGAAATGTTTTTTTTTCCTCACTAGAAGCAATTTTTGACAGAATTAACTTAATTAACAAATCAAGCAAATTTTGATTTAGATTAATTTCTGTTTATACACAGTCATTTTGCTTAGATGTGAGCTTGTGCCTTAAGCTAATCTATTTTTAATAGTCAAACTTTCTTTGCATATTGTTGATGTATGGGGTAAAATAGTATATTGATCGGTTGAGTGTCTACCTTTCTTCCTCAACATATTCTATAATATCTTTTAAAGTAAGAGTAATGCTCCCTAATCTCTTTATAATGTAATTGCAGTTTAGTATTAAATTTATTTATTAAATAAAAAATACGTCATTTAGTTGCAGGATAATTGTTGTTTAATTCTTCTGTATCTTTTTTTTTTCTTTTTCTTTTTTTGCGGTAATTTAACTATGTAGCAATCATCGTCAAAATACTTTCTTTTGTTGAAAGTCTATAGCTTTAATTTTACTATATCTTATGGGGTCCATTTTGTACCCAAAAATTTAAGATCAAAAAACATTTGATATAATCTTGTGTTGACAGAAATTCATAAATAAAGTAACAAATATTTTTGTTGCATGGTTAAATTTAATTTACTTTACCTGGTACTATCCATTCAAATTTTGAGTTCCGTAAAACAAAATTCTCGTTTACCAGATAGTTTAAATGGTTTCAAGGAATAAATCACCATTTATCAATGAGGGTATTTTATTCAGATGACAAAATCTCGTATCTTATACCTGTAGGAATTCTTGGAGTTCTATATTCTAAATATTTAGAGTTATTAAAGGTGTCAATGCTATTATATATTTTTACAGAAAAAAAATTCTTTTTCTTTATCAAAATAATTAGAACTATTGAAAATAATAGAGTGATACGTTTCTTTATTTTGAAGTAAATCATTCAACATATTCACTGAAATGTTTATTCCATCCTTTTTTATTTCCAAAGCGTTTGCCAAAGTGTGTGAATCAAAGCACATATGATTATATGCAGACTCCTACAACTTATCTAATATATTAATCCTTCTACTAAACCCTACTTCTGCCTTTCTGAAATGCATTATAGCAGATATCAAGAAAACTGAATTTCATTACTGTTCTATTTAAATTCTGAGCTTCAAGAGTTAAGAAGGGTTACCATTGACTTATTGTTGTTAACCGCAAAATGATACCGAGTTCTTAATTTTTATCCCTGTGAGCGAAGTTTTATACTTATTTTAGTCAAAGTCAACCGATTTCTTTTCACTGCATAATAGACATTTGTGTATTTTCCTTAGGACTTGTATAGTTAGAATTATATTCTCTTTTTTACATATTTTACATCGGGTGCAAATACTATTATCTTTAACAAATTGCTTTCTTTCAGCTATTTTCATTTAAAGAAATTTCTGAAATAAATATTGGATGAAAGAATTCAGGATTACATGGAATATATTTCAATATAATTTTCTTCATTTTAAAAGAAAAAGTTCTATATCTCCTAGGATTAATTCAACTTCTAAAAATAAATTTATCCATACCACTTCAAGAAATATCTTCTGGCTTCTTTTTTCTAAATAAGCAAACAATTCCGTAAATTTAAGAATTTGCGTTCGTAATAAAGAATGCTGAAATTTTTATCTTGCTTCTTTATCGAAAATGCTCATAACAATATTAGTATTACTTTTGCAAGCGTGTCTTTTAAAAATATTAAAACTTTTTTAAAGATTTTTAATTTAAATTTAAATTAAGGGTTTATTCGCTTGCTTCTTTAGCTTATTCATTGTGAATTTTATTAATGTTCATGACTGAACAAGCTTGAAAATCTATTAATAAATATGAATTTTCATTTCTTTCAGTTAAAGTTGTTATAAGAGATTCAGTCACTTAAGATTTGTCCAGCATTTTTTTAAATATGGATTTTTAAGTATAATTTTTAAGAATTTTTTAAAAATGTTTTAATTATTAAATTATATTTAAATTTAGATATTTCGTAATTTCCGGTAATCAACTGAAAAGGAATAATTATGATTTGAATATAACTGAGTCATTAAAAGGAGGAGCAATTGAATTATTTTCATAGGATTTTTGGCACTTTCATTTTCTGAAGTAGGTAATTTTTTTTAATTTTTTCATGTCGTCTTCCAGCTTTATGTATATCAGCTTCAAAGTCTCTGTACGATATTTCGCAAAGTTCCAGAAATTATTTTCGTAAGTTTCCAATTTATTTTGTTACGAGTACAAAATTTCTAGTTTCACTTCCATTGCAGTTTTATAAGGGTTGTGTGTGTATTTTAACTTCATTTTCTAGTGTGAATGATTCGTAATTTGAAAAAAGTCCTACGAAAAACTTATAGAATGAGATTCCTTCCGTCCTAGATGAATCCAAGTTTTGTATTTTTCTGTCAATTTATCATTTACAATGTTATAATGAGTGTAATGTAAGTATATAGATTTTCCTTGATTTTATTTAAAACCCCTAACAAGTGAACAATAATAGAAAGAAAGTATAGATATCATAATGCTCTGACAGTCAGTCAAGTTATTTTCTCTTCTGTCGTAAGAGGCGAAACGACATCGTTTATCTTGATGACAGCGCTCTTGATATTTCTCATCTAGCAGCAACACAGCTTATGGAAAAATTGCCTTATTTCATACCAATTTTTTCTTTTTTATAGCATTCGCAAAAACATTTTCTAGAATCCCATGTGATATGCTTATGCGTTGCAAAGCTATAGATTTCCATAGTTTATCACCGCAACATCTTAACAAAAACGTAACATCTTTTGGATGTTTTCTTCAAGATAGAGTAATTTTAGAGGCTAGCAATGTACATATCTAATGCAATTCTGTATTAGTTTTAGAAACTGTCCTGTGTTTATAAGTACGTGGATAAAATTTCACTTCATTTTAAATGTAAGTGGACCAAAAGATATTGATGCTTAAATGGAGATTTAAAGTCGGAATTTTTTAACTGTGCATGCGACAAGCATTTGACGCCCATGCATATGACACCAATTTTGGCTTACAAGTTACTATATAAGCTGGAAGCAACTTTTATTACTGTCCTGTACAGCAAATCTGATTAATAATAAAATCAATTAAAATTTAACTTGATAACATTTTCAAATAATAGTTTAAAAAGCGCGCGATTACTGCTCCCTAAATAGTTTTGTGCTTGGTATTTATTCTCATTTTTTAAAAGGAATCAGTTAAAGGATAATATTTATATACAGAATCTATTGAATAGGCATGTCCCGTATTAACTCACGAATAATAAGCATTATAACTGCTTTAAGAAAATTCGTCTTAACGATTTGCATAAAAGATGCTAGGTGAGTATCAATTTAATATTAATACTTCTTATAATGCAAATGTCTTATACGTTTTGAAAGAATATAATTAAAAATATTCTTAAATGTTTTAGATGGAGATATAGGAAAATTGAAATTCATAAGAAATACGGGAAATACGGCTTCTTATTGTTAAAATATTATTCTTATCAACACAAAATATTAAGAACAATTCTTAATTTTGCTGTATTTAATATTTATTTACGAAATGTGTTAATTTTTTTATATTAAAAATAAAACAAATAGAAAAATAGTTATATGTGTATAATTCTTTTTATGTATCTAACTATTTTTATTTCAATCTCTAAATATGATTTTCTGTAATGTTTTTTTTTCTCATTTATAGGAGGTCAAGTAAAAAAAAGTTATCCAATTAAAAAAATATTTGGGAAATCTTTTTTTACTTTAAATTACTTGATAGAATAAGATGAGTTTTGATATTTTCCAACAGTAATTAGTTACACATTAAAATATAATATCTGTATTAGAGGTATTCGAAAAAGTATTTTCAATATTTAAGAGAAATTATCATTTTTTTGTAAATTATTTTTTTTATTGATTTTATAAACATATTATTGTTTAAATAAAATTATTGAGGAAAATATATTTCTCTTATTATAACAAATTCCCAAGTAAAAAAATCGATGGATTTCATTCCATCTGCAGTTTCTAAATAGAAATATAAAATTGAATTTGCTTAGACTATAATCGTGTTTTTAAGTTTACATCTTTTGATATCTGTCTATAGTACTTTATACACTTAAATTTTTTATTTATATACACCATAAAATATTATTAAAAATATATGCGTGTTTTCGAACATAAAAATGTTTTTAAAGAAATTAGGTGAGTATTTTGTTGAGGATTACTATAGCGAATTACATTTTAACTGAATAAAGTGATTATTAAATAAGAACACTAATTATTTATAGTTCAAAATCACATGATCCTTTAATATTTTATTGAAGCAAACCATATTACATTGAAATTTTCACAAATAATAGTAATATTACATGATTATACATATTTATACAAAATATAAGTAAATTAGATTTTGATTATAATCAACAATGCTATGAAGTACAAATATGCACCTTAATAAAATAATCAAATTAACATATTAGAAAAATTAAATACTTTAATTTTAAATCAAAACTTTGACTTTATATTTTTAATGATAAATCAGGTCAAATCCTAGAAATTAGAAAAGGTTAATACTAAAATTGTAATTTTTAAAGACACATTTATCAATATTTTTACTATTTAATAAATGATAAATCAGGTCAAATCATACAAATCAGAAAAGTTTAATACTAACATTGTAATTTTTAAAGACAAATCGATATTTTTACTATTTACTAAAATAAATTTATGAATTAAAAGAATTTCAATTGATATTTTCTAAACTGGGGAAATATTGTAATAATTTATAGCATTGGGTTTTTATTCACTCAGTTTATATTCATTGATGCTCAGATAGACAAACATATATATTGATTATCTAATAATGTGTAATATTCTTCTAAAGCATCATCAAAACCGATAGAAAAGCAGCTAATATTATAAAACAACGTTTATGCTTAGAAGACAACTTAAAATAAAAAGTGCAGAATTGCACAATTTTGTAAACACGTGATTACACTGAAGATAAAATAAATCACTTGGTAAAATTCTATTTTTTCCAAACGAAAAAAAGAAACTAACGATTGATGATGTTGATTTTCTTCTATACCACCTGAATAATACTTTCTTCAAACACAGAAGAAAGATAGCTTATTTGTTTGCGAATAACGTAAAGTAAACGTTCTCATCTTAATGTTCTTGTCTTTACAAGCCAGATAAAGAATACTGTGAAAGGGGAGTACTATCGCACACACTACTGATAAAAACAATAATAAGATCAATAACACTGAACTCTAGAAAGCAGTTAATGGTGCTCGAAGTAAAGGAGAAATATTTCTTACATAGATGAATTTGATACAAACATTTTGCCATAAAAAATGATGAAATAAATGTCTAAGTTGTGGGGTGGAGCACTGCATTTTTAGAAATGAATAAGTTGACGAAATTTGCCTTCTATTTTAAATAAAATATGAAATTATTAAACATTTTAAGGCTACTTATGAAAATAAATATGAAATATATGAATAATAATAGCATATTTAACAAAAAATTCGAATGACGCAATTATGATGATTTTTATTTGGGAATGAAAACAAATTTTTCATTTATTTTTTCATGATTTAAATTATATAACTAGCAAATAAAAGCTGTATAAAGTATGCATATTTTAACAACTTAATGTGTAAGAAAAAAAGAGGTGTATTTTTATGAAGTTTAAAATAATAATTAAAAAATTGATAATTAAAAATATGCTTCTTAGACTTTTTATTTGTAAATAATGATATTATAGCTGATATAATCTTTCTATTTCATTAATTTCTTAGATTCTTCATTTGTTATTTTTTCACTTATAAAAATTAACAGCATATAAAATACAAATATTTTACTTAAAATAACATTTTCAATATATTAGGATAATAAAACAATTAATAACCAATTTCAAGTTAAAACTTAAATGAAATATAATATAGTAAGCTTAGTTTTACAATTCATAATTTATACTAATGATTTATAATTTTCCAAAATTAATTTCTGCAGTTATGTTTGTCACATTACATACTTATGGAAATATTACTTATTTTTTAAGTTTCATTTATTAAGGAAAACAAAATAATTTAACTCAGAATTTTAATAGAAGAAAAATTAGAAAAAATGTTATTCATAGATAAATTTATAGCTAAAGATTTTGCACAAAGTAATTCTTACATTGTTCAAAAGTATTTTATTCAATTTTTCATATTTTCTTAATACTATTCAGAATTTAAACAAAGTATAATATTTCTTATTGCACTCACTCAAACTGTTTTTACATCTTCTGTTATTTCAAGATGAATAATAAAATACTCTCAATATAATATTTTAGAAATATTTATTGAAAATTTTAAATAAAAATAAAAATTATCATAATGTACAAAATTATGATTGCTTCATAATTATATACATTTTACATAATTCGAAACGTATTATATTGTCATAACATGAAAAATGAATTTCTGTATTTAGCATACTTTGCAAAATTATAGTTTCTAATAAGAGTAATTTTTAAATGAATAAATAAACCTTGAGGCATTTTTTACAATGGTATTTAAAATTGAATGAGGAAACCGCCTTTCCAAGTAAGTGACGATAAGTATACATCAAGGTTAATTACACTCCATTAACAAAATTACTCGTATGAAATTTTTGCTCTTTCCATTATATTCGAATGAAAAGTTGTGCGTGGAATCTCGGTCTTTCTCTCGGTAAATGAGAACAAGGTGTTAAGTGATAAAACTCACGTAACTGGGGAAGGTATCATAAGTGATAATGTTATGAGCACGTTTTCGTTTTGCTTCTAAGTTGAAGAATTCAACCATGAATGCTTCAAACACCGGAACATGAAATGAATTTCTAGCATGTGAAAAATTCAGTAGTAAAATATTGTCTTTGATCATTTTCACAATCGGAATTTCACTAGCTCCTGCTGAAACATTTTTTAAATGTGTTGTATCACCCATGTAATGTTTGCTCAACAGGGATAAAATTTCCTCAATAAATATATGTTTATGAAATATAATGTTTGAAATTAATTTGACATAAAAATATTCTTATCAATCTTGAAAAGTGAAAGGAATTAAAAATATAATAATATAACTGCAATCTTAGAATAGCAATTAATAATATATTAACTGCTATCCTGGACTCATGGAATATAATCATGTGAAATACATATTCATTTTATGAAACGAAGTCGTAAAAAGAAATACGTTAATGATCATTTACGTTTTTGAAAGATTTTACAAATTTGTCACAAGTAAAACATTAACAATCCTTAAATGATTCTAATTAATATAAGAGCTTAAGATTGTTAGTTGTGGTGAGATTCGAAAATTTTAGAAGAATTCCGAGGAAACCCAGATTCGTTTTTTAAAAAATTGAATGACAGAGATAAATTCAAAACAAAAATACAAGAAAACTTAATAATTTATTTTAGTAACTTAATTACAGTAGAAATTTACACTTACAATCAAAACATTCTTGATTAAATAATTGAGATTCTAACATTATTATTTTCTTATGACAATTACACATTAATATATCATAACTGAGTGTGACCAGACGGACAAGGAACGAGAGATCAAACTCACCCCTTTTAGAAGTAGCAGTGTGGTGTCCCCGAAGGTCAATGGCATAACCGGTTCAGGATCTCGCTAGGCTTGCTCATTGCTCATAAGATTCCCTCTTTTCTCTGCTATCTCTCCTCAGACTTTGCCGTCACTTCTTCTACTCATCAATTTGTCGGTCATCTGCAGCTCCATTCATGAAAGTCAAGGCAGGGCTCCTACTGGACAGGGCGGTTATACTCCATTTACAACTAACATCTTTTTATCTTCTTATTATGCTCAATGAGGACCCAGTCCTCAATTGTGGACTAGTTTTCTATTCCGGGCTTCTCTGGGGCCTCTGTGTGTCTTCTCTGTGTATCCTCTCCTTTCTTAGAAGTAGTTTTTAATTCTCGTCTTAACTCCTCCTCTTACACCATTGGTTTTCCGAAGTTCCATATTACCTGCTACACTTCGATGGGATAGGTCAGAAATATCTCTCCCTCAATCCCTACTGGTCAGATTTATAAATAAAACATATCATAAAACATAAACTTTCCTTGAAATTTTCTCAATATCATCCATCCATTCCGAAAGGAAGAATTTATTCCTTTATTGCACTTGTCTCATTGGGCCATTTTTATTACATCCTTTCCTTTATATTATTACAGCTTAGTTTGAAAAGAAAAGAGGAAACTCTTAAATTTAAAGTGCAATAAAAATATACACATCTTTTTTCTCAGGGTTTGTATGTGTGGTTATGTCGTTTTACACAACAACAAAGACTACCTACCATTTATAAATTAATGAAAAATTGACCTAAATTTATAGACAAAAAAATTGCTCGTTAATATCTCATTTCAGTTTTTTTTAAATTGAAAAAAATGAATCAATAATCCTATATAGAGCAAAATTTAAAAGCCTTGAATGAAAATAAAGCAAGCAATTTCTTTTTTTTTTATCGCAAGTAAATCATTTCCTTTAAAAATATTTTTACAAAAACAATTTCATTTTAATTCTTTTTTCATAAGGATTTTTTAATCGAAATTTAAAGTGTTATATTTTGTGAATAATTATTAAAGTAAATGCTATAAAATTAATAAAGAAAATCATTTTCTGTGAAGGAATTTTTTTTGACATTGAATAATTTTCATAAATTTCAACATAACCTTGTACATTTACATTTTTTAAAGATAATCAGCATCAAATATTCAAACTTTCTAGCTAACTAAGTTTTATTTTTGATCTAAATAAAATATTCTTTTAAGTCTAAATAAGCTAAATTAGAAATCTTGACTTCTAAAAATTAAGTTATGACTAAATTATTTATAAAAATCTTTAAAGTGGTTTTTGGTGCAACATATTTTTTTCTTCATCTATTTTCATCAAAAGAATGATAATAAATACTGTACATCAAAAGAATAAGAGTGACTCATAAATATTGATTTTCATTTATACAAAATGATGCAGAAAGTTAAAAATGCATGATGTCATTACGATTAATGGCAAATTATATATTATTTTTAATACATAAAATAGATAAGTAATATTAAATAACTTGTCTTACACAACTGGAGTGTCGTATTTATAAATTTCGTAAAATTTGTAAAAAATAAATTAAAAATATTTGGTACAATAAATCATAAATAGCACAATTTTAAAAATAATACTTGTTATTAATAGAAAATTTCTGGATCCCTTTTGTTTAATTTTTTAAGAATTTTAATAGATTTATTCACTAAAATAAAAAAGTCGTGAATTTGGATTTCCTTTTGATGAATGAATAATATAGAAAATTTAACCCTAGGACACCACGATTTGATACAAATTTAATATCATCTCAAGGCAATGTGTGCTACAACTATTTTGAAAGAGAGCAGTAAATCTTTTAATTTTTTGAGTTTACATTACAGTTATATTGCAATATTTTAGAAACTGTTTAACTTAAAAATACAAGTAAGTACATATATAAGCAATATCAGTTTGATTTTAAATTCATAACGATAATTGGATACTTTGAAAAAATGAGATAATTTAATATTTTTAAAGCTTATACTTCCATAGATAAGAAGTATAAACTTTTTATTATTAAACTATAAATTTTATGGTTATAACTATAAAAACAGTATTTTAAGTATCAAAATTCAACTTTAATCTACATGATAACCATCAATGAAATCTGAGGTCTTGAGTAATCTAATACCAACCAAGTGTAGTATATAAATACACGTAGAATGAACATACATTCATCAAAAATTCTTCAATTAACAAGTAAATTCTATGTAACATGTAGCCACAGGTTACATAGTATGGTCTTGTTTAGTAGTTTGTTGTTGGAATGTCTTGGAAATAGTTTACTGGGGTGAAACATTCAGAAAGTTTTTCAAATAACTATTGCTTTTGTATCAACCGTATACATTAATATCTAATTTAAATTAATAAAGTTAGAGGAAATTTCTTTAGTACTCTATAAAATTTATTTTCACATTTATTTATCATTTTATCAATATTATTTGCATAATAACACTTAATAGTTAATATAACAGACACGAACTTTACTTACTAATTTCTGCATTTTATGTTATGGAATAAATTTTTCTTTAATGATTTTAATCCCCTTTGACCATTAGCTCTGAAATACGATATTGGATTTAAAGCTCCATTTTATTGTATGCTTTGTCATCAAAGTTTAGTTATTTTGTAATTTTTTATTTCATGCTGATATAGCAGTGACAGTTTCCTAATGTTATTATTTTGTTTGATACAACTAAAATCTGAAGTTTTTGCTAGATTTGGGGTAAATTTATCACAAAATCTTAGATGCTTGTTAGTCAAAGAAAAAGTGAAGTGTTTGAAAACCGTTGGTACTTTAATGTACAATGAGCAGAAACTTAAATTTTGAGGATGTGCTTCTAATAAAACTATTGTTATTTTTTTTTTAAATTTTCAATCAATTTTAATATTGATATCACCTATCACAATCCAAAAGGCTGCAGAAACTGCTGATAAATCTCTTATAAATCTCTTTCTTCGGTAAAAACTTTTACTAAGTGATATATTCTGAACTTTACAGTACATAGTGAATTGATTAAAGAAGTAAAAAGGTGGGAAAAGTAATGTGTATTCCTGTGACGTTCAAGAATTAAGAGTTAGTTCCGGATACTTTGAATTTCATTCATTTCATCAGCAAAAAGCTTAAACTGTCGGAAAGAGTTCCTATTACCAAGTTTTCTCATATTGCCAATAAAACAACAAAATGTTCAAAACTATCAAATTTGTCTAGAAACTGTTATGGTCAGAAATGACAAAAATATACTATTCATCATTACTTCGCATCACGTGCTTGTTCACGATCGCAAGAAAAGTTAAAATTTTTCAGTTGATACTCGAAAAAACAAACTTTTAGCAGATAATATTACGATTATCATTATTATATATATTAACCAAAATTGTTGTCTTTAGGTAAAAGTTTAGGAAAATAATTTAAAAATATTGCTTTTTTATACATCACGCTTTTTCACGCTTGATGTTTGAAAATGGTAGATTTAGTATTTTATGATAAGGGGAATTTAGATCCCCTGATTCGTTCCAACAGGAGTTATATTTCGTCATTACATATAGCTCTAAAAATGTAGAGATAACTGGCTACATATTAAAGCTAGAGCACTTTAAAATTCATACCATAAAAACCATTGCTAGTATTTTGGACATACTTGAAAACTTCTTGGAAAAGTAATGTTATCTTTTGAAGAATAAATAAAACTACTCTGTCAAATTGGAGTTGCTGCTTAAATAAGACTAATATATTATCACACCGCTTAGACCATTAAAAAACACTCAAATGCCTCATGGCTTTTGCAGTGGAGCTAGCACATTTCAAAACTTTATAGACGAAATGATAAATATATTATATGTATATGGCACACTTGTTGCCTCTGAAAGTTAAGAGGTGTTTATTTATCTTTTTTTCCGATATTTTATTTTTAAATTTAGATCTCTATAAAAGAGTAATAAAGCATGAACATATTTTTGATTTTCTACTTTAGGAAATGTAGGAATTGAGGTTTCTCGGAAGAAATTTCCTAAATTCTACAATGGAAAGAGTAATCCATAAACTTTTAAAGCCCTTCTCTCCAATTCACTTTAATGGATTTTTTAAGTATTTTTAAGTTCAATTTCAAATTAAATCCAATGGAGACAAACATTTGATTCCGATTAATTAAACTTCCCGAAGGTCTTGCAATTAAAAATAATCCCATTCTCAAGAAAAAAACTAGAAATTCCTGTCTAATGATAGGAAGAATCCAAAAAAAAAAAAATTAAATTTTGTTTAGAAATAAGATCATTTTTAGACCGTTCTTCTTCACTAAGCATTTTTTGGTGTTCTTTCAATTTTTTTGAACTAATACATCTTTATTAACTATTGAAATGTTTTTTTATAAATTGACTTTTAAAGGGGTTTGGAAAAATAATTCCGTTTTTCTCTATGAGATTTAATAACAATTAAACACATAGGATGAGTAAAATCGTGAACTTATATGTATTTATTTTTCTATAAAAAGTTGGCATATTTAGGAAGGGGTATACTTGTCAATCTATATCAATCGAAACTCAATTAGTTAAGCCCTCAAGAAAAAGCCTGATAAATTCTTATTCAACCAATTTATGTATTTTCATTTACTATGTAATTTCTCTTGAAATTATATACATTGAGAAAAAAAAAAGAAACTAATATTACTAATGCCCATTCTCTAAAATTTTTGTTATCTTAACAAATTTAAATATCCTTGAGATATCTCTTTCACAATTGAAATATTTTGAACTTGAAAGTTTTCTGAGCTCACAAAATGCTAATTTTTAATATGAGAAATGTTATTTGCCTTAGAACGAAGTTGCTTTAAATCTTAAAAATCTTCATATATACACAGTAAGAACGTTTCAAGAACCTCTTGATCCATCATTTTGATAGATATCAAACAGAATGTTTCTTCTCCTATCATTCATCCATCTATAAAATTGATCATTAATTTATTTTCAGACTAACATGAATTCATTTATAAAAATACTTTTCAGTTATTAATGTTCTGAAATTCAGAGAAACAAAATTTCTCACAATTGGTTATTCCTTGCCTGAAGCTTGATTTGCTAAAATATATTTACATAAGATGGCTGATAAATACGAAATCAATGAAGAATTTTTTTTTACTCAAATAATATGACCTGAAAACAAAATGATTAAGCAATTACTACATTTGGCATCTAAAACTGCCTTTATCAAGTAACGCACTGATTTTTTCTTGACTCCGATGTTAACACCGTGCAACTCATTTGATGTTGCTTAATTCTTATGGCATCATCGTAATCTCTATGGAATAAGTGAATCTATCTCTGAACTATTTATGATCAAATATTTTCAATTTGAGAGAGGTCTGAAGAAAATGCAATATATCATGACATTCAAACGTCCTTTGTATCAAGAAAAGTCAGAACACAGCGTTTAAAATGAGTTAATACATTAAGGATGAAAATTAGTATCCCTCGAAGATAGGATAATGTCACTGACTTTAGGTGTCTAGAAACGTAGCGATCAGTGTTAAAATTACTGTCAATCAAATGCGCATGCATGTAGCCAATGGTCATACTATCACCACAGGTATAATGTTTCTATCAGGATTTCAAGTGCAACAAAATAAGTGATTTATTTTTAACCTTCATATACGTAAGCAACCATGGAAATATTGCTCGCACCTTATTTTTTTTCAAAAAATAGAACATTGTGACTTCCCTGAATTCAGTCATGTTACAGGGGCTGTAAAGTAGCAGCAATGCTTCAATCTAGTTACTGTTAATTATCATTGCACTTATACAATAATTCTACAAGTGCCGCCACGCTGTGCGAGCGGGCTTTGAAATCCTCTATATCGTACAGTATGACCTTGAAAACACGTAGCTTTGATACTTAAATGACAGTGGTTGGATGTTATCCGGTATGGGTGATAATGTCCTGCATTCTTACTCAACATACTCAATGATTCGAAGTCTACTGAACTCCATCATTTGCTGGTAAAAATTGCTCTCCTATTAAAGGAATAGGATATTCTAAAAATTCCAACATTGCATACTTCAAAGCCTTTCTTATTTCAAAGAGAAATTCTCTAATATAAAATAAATTTCATAGTTGTTCTTTAAAGCACTATTTTTCAAATGTCATTTCTATCTCTTCCATTTCCAAATGCTCTTTAATGCTTATTTACATAGTCCAAGTTTCTCCTTTTATTTAATCTTGACATTTGTGTGAGGACATTACATTTCATTATTGAAACTTTAATTGGCAGCAGTATAGAATTTATTTTTCTCTTTTTCTTGTATGGTCAATAAATATTTGACCATAAATGACCCATTTACTAGATTTGAAGCCGGCCGCCCTGTCTAGTTGTCAGAGTCCCTGACTACGGATAAGGAGGTCCTGGGTTCGAATCCCAGTTCAGGTATGGATGTACTATATCTCTATATCCATCCTTCTTTGTCCTTTCTGTGTATGAATGTGTTGTAAATGGTTGCCTACCCTATAAACGGGTCCCAATGGTATGTGTGTACTGAAAAAGTCGGACTCCACACAAAATATGGTTCAGTTGAAAAAGTGGAGCAGTGCATCCCATATTGCCAGCCTAGCTGGCACACGACAACAACAACAACAACTAGATTTGAAGGAACTATTCAAACAGCAGATGCCACACCTAAAACAACTTGCAGAGACTTGATGTAGATTTTATGGCTTACATCGGTTGTATTGAGAAAATCACTACTGATTTCAAGAATATAACTTTGAATTCTATTTATTTGGACACCATATTTTTGGTACAGACAGTATTTTCTGAACTTATCTCTCACTATCAAATGAATTCATAAAATATTTCAATATTCATCCTTAGAGCTCTATTATTATATATAAATGTGTGCTCAATACAAATGGAGTAAATATCTTCCACTGTTACTTGAAATTTGAATTTGCTCTTAAGACTTTCAAAAATACAACATGATAAGATTTAGTGTGGGGAATAAAACGTGAATAGATTTTTGCTATTTTAAATATTAAATTTATCAATTTTTTACACTGCGAAATTTTAATCAATCTAGCAATTTTTTAATTTTACAACAACGTTTCTATGTATTTAATTAATACACTTGTTCAATATTAAAAGATCATTTTATGATTGCTTAAGACCTTCTCTTTCATTAGTTTGCAATAGCCTTTACCATTTTTTAACATAAAGAATAAACATTTGTAATTAATATTAACGATTAAAAAATTATAGCACCTATCATATATTTAAAACCTGTCTTTCATGTTTATTTGCAATTATTTCTAGTATGCTATTACTCAAGACTGTAAATAGTAAAACAAATATAATTGGCAGAAAAACTTTGTAATGTTTGTTAAAATTATATTTTCTTAGATATTGTGCATATAATATCATATGTTTAATTATATTGCAAAATATTTTCAATCATTCACAATTTTCTGTACTTCAGATTTTTTATATTTAAATTATTCTTTCAATCTCTTTTTCCACTTCGAAAATATTTCTTTAGAGATATATATTCTCTGCTAATTAAAAATTAAATTTATATATTTACAATATGCACAATGTCTACAATTAACTAATTAGCGGCGCCTTATATAGATCAAAAATATATTTCTATTTCAAATTATTGTTCATATCCGGCAAGGTAATCTCTACATTGGTAATATATAAAATCTTCTTTAAATTTTATTATTTTTCATTATTTTTTAATAATGATTATTTTTATATGTGATACAATATTTATGTATCTAAATTCACTATTTTTTATTAATTTTATTCAAAAGAGGAAAACAACTCGATGATTTTTATTGTTTAAACAGTTCATAGCAAACACCATAAAAATGTAAAATTTTTTTCTTTAATTCAATATTTTGATTTTTTGATTACGTTTTTCCATGTTATTTAAAAATTATAAAGTAATGTACATTTTAATTACACAAAACCATATACACACTGATATAATAATTAAAGCACACTTAGATTTTTAATATACAGGGTTAGCAAGAAATAAGTTTCCTACTTCAGAGGGCTGTAGAATACGTTCTATTTGTCCAAATGAGATAAAATTTGAACTACAGATAATTCAAATGATGCGCTTGACATTTATTAAAAAATAGTACAAAATTTGGCCGATAGATGGCGCTGTAATACACATAAAAACATTTGATATGCTTTATAAATGTAAAATAATAATAATAAAAAAGTAGCACTACAACTGTTCAATATGCCTCCTTTTCATTTTCAACAATGTGCTCTATTCGCAGAACCATATTTTAGACAGCAGACTGAGTGAGTCTGTCGGAATATAGAGGATATGATGCTGAATGTTGTCCTTCAGATCTGGTACAGATGCTGGTCTTTTACAGTAGACATTGTCCTTCAAAAAACCCCACAGCCAAAAGTCGCAGGGGGTGATATCCGGCGAACGAGGAAGCCATGCCGTATGGAAATAATGGCTGACGTGCCTCAGTAAAATGCTGTGTTAGCAGTTGCTTTACACGACGATCAATATGAGGCGATGCGCCATCCTGCATGAAAATGATGTCCTGAAGGCATTCACGCTGCTGAAGTTGTGGGATTACAAAATCCCTCAGCATATCTTGGTACCGTTGTCCTGTGATCGAACAGGTTTTGATTTCATTTGCAGTTATCTCTTCAAAAAATACGGTCCAATCACAAAAGTAGCCGTAAACCCACAACATACTGTTACTTTTTCAGGATGCAAGGGTTTTTCCTGGATAGCGCGAGGGTTTTCCGCTGCCCAAATTCGACAATTGTGGGTGTTGACTTGCCCTTTAAGTTAAAAGTGGGCTTCATCAGTCCACAGAATATTCCATGGCCAAGTGACGTCAATCACCATTCGAGCAAGAAACTGAAGTTCAAAAGTTTTACGAACCTCTGAGTCCCCGTCCTGCAACAAGTGCAGAGGCTTGATTTTGTAGGGATAAAAATGCAAAATCCGCCGTAAGATTTTTCGTACAGTGGAATACGGCATATCCAATACACGGGAAACAACTAGCACACTCACACTACCATCCGGCGACTGACTGCTGGCTTCAACGACCACGGTAGCCACATTTTCGAAGCTAGAAGACTGGATTGGCTTTTGTCCTCTACCAGGAAAAATTGCAAGTTGTCCAGTTCTTTCAAATTTCAGCATCATCTTGCGTAACACACAAGGAGACATTGGACCTCTTCGTATGTGCTTCATACGGCGAAATTCTTTTACAGCTGCAACGGAGTTCTGCTGGTTCTGGTAGAACAATTTTAAAAGTAGCGCTTTTTCTTGCAAAGAAGGCATGATGTGCAAAGAAGTAACTAATACTCTTTCAGAATCCGCCTTCTTTTTACCCAAAGATAATGCTAATAGGCATGCGCTGTTAAGCAAATGACTTTTCATATTTTCAGTATAGGCAAATAAATACCATTAGTATTAAAGTGCCATCTATCGGCGAAATTTTGTACTATTTTTGTAATAAATGTCAAGCGCATCATTTGAATTATCTGTAGTTCAAAATTTATCTCATTTGGACAAATAGAACGTATTCTACAGCTCTCTAAAGTGAGAAACTTATTTCTTGCTAACCCTGTATATTTAATTATTTTTCAAAATTATTATATCTCAAAATTAATATTTAACTGTGGTTTTTTAATGTTTACAATAGCATATAATGCAAAGTCTACTAACCAAATTGAAACATTTGCAATGACTGATTACACAAACTGAAACGTTCACTATTCCATATCATCAATATTTACTCTCCATGCATTCAAAATCTAATTTAATAATTTTTCTCTTTTACCGATACATTACTTTGAAACATTTGTTCGTCCCTCTGTATATATATCTATATCTATCTATCTATATCTATCTATCTATATATATGTATATACTAAAAGTATAATTCTGTTTAATCTAAAGTCTCTGTAAAAAAATATTTTGTTTTTAATAAAAAATACATTTTTATGGCATACATTAGACACCGTATACAATGCTATGTTGCTATAACAAATTAAGCATACATTTCAGAATTTCATTGTAACATAATGAAAATATTCAGAAAATCACAAAATGCTGGTAATAAACAGTAATAATTTTCATAATTTATCATTGGTTTGTTGGATAGACATTTTCATTCCCTTATACTGATAAATAATATGCTTACTATACACTTTGAGGGTTTTAGCAGATTATCGGTATTATATTTTAGCAGATCATAAATAATATACTAACAGAGTCTGATACTGAGATTGAGGAATTAATGTTTGGACGTCAAATTTTTCAAGCATCACGATATTAATATGAATCAAGGTAAACATTATTGATTATATTTAAGAAAGAACAAACAAAAATTTGGATGAGGAAAATATTAACATGGATAAAAGCTTTGCAAATATATAACCATTCAAAAATTTACTATCACCTTATTATTTAATTCGCTTATATGAAAAAGTCTTCCTTTTAATTTTAAGAAATTCACATCAAATTATAGATTTAAAATAGCTTTTAGTTACAGAGTTAAAAATTTTATATTTTGAGTTTTACAAGTGCTAATTATATTTGATGAAATTTATAAATTTCAGTTTGTATTGAAATGAATATAGAATTATTATCATTTTTTCTGATTAACAAATATGTCTCATTAACATATAATGTATGAAATTTCGCGTTATTGAAATGATTGTTTTCGGTCTTAAAAAAGAAACTTTTATTTCCATATAACGATAAATGTATCTATGACATAATTAATTGAATTCTCATGTTCTTTCATTTATTGAGTTTAAGAAAATGAATGATGATAACGAAGCTGATTCCAAGCCTTATATACCAAGTTAAATGGAATTGATATAATAAAAAAGAAATGATAAAAATTAATATGGGTGGAAGATGTTAAATATATGAGTATTTCAAGTGATTTGAAATGAAATATAACGAATGAATTTCAAAACATTTGTTTAAAATCTAAGATATTCTTCATTGACAGAAACTTTTTGAAATTCGAATTTAATGAATACAATATTTAATGTAGAAAATCAAAGATAAGAGTATAATATGTTTGTTTGTATTAGACGCATATAAATAAATATTTTTTTTAATATTCAGATTAATTAAACTACCAGTGAAATATTTTTCATAATTATAACGGCTTTGTACTTATACTTGAACACTTTACTTCGAAAGAATTTGCAAAACAATTTAGAATAAATAACTTTTGCAGGCATAAATAACTAATTTTAATATCAAGCTTTCAAAACTTGTGCTTGTGGACTGAAAATCGTACCATAATTTTGGAGTTTAAGTAAACGTTTACGATTAAATCTCTTAAACATTTTAGATGCTTTAGCTTAACCATCTTTTAAATGAAAGCTCTGTATTTTTCGAGTTCTATTTATGTATACAAAAATATTTTTTGCATGCATATTAAATAAATTTTAATTGGAGGATTAGGTTTCACGCAACCACATTTACATTTAATTAATTTAAGAATATTGTATAAATTCTATAAAAATTTTAAAAAAGGTATTTAATATTATTTCATAAATATATATAAAAGACAAATGTGGTACTTGAAAAACTTATATTTGATGCTATTTTTTAATTTTTATTATTGGTTTTCTTATATTACCGATATTTTTAAATCAATATGTCATTCAATGATTAAACTAAATTTCTACTGGGCAGTTATACATTTTCATTTCAAAAATAATTAAATTGATTTTCATTGCAAAAATTAATAAACAATGGATTTAAACTGACCTAGTTTTGAAAGGTTATTAAATGAATTTGTGAGCACACATTTCGTAGAGAATTACTTCAAAAATCCTTCAAAAGTCGTTTGCTTAATTTAATTTACAACTGTATTGCATTAAACGTGTTCTAAAATGTTTTGTTTATTTTCGATTCTATTAAATAAGTAGTATGAATATATTATGCTGAAATTTATTGTTCTGTTGTTGAACTAGAATGTTTTCCTGTACCTAGTCTCGAGTTTAGCTCTACTTGTTGGACAGAAGCACCCGGATGGAATCCTTGTGATTTAGAAGAAGAAACTATGCAGAAGACCCTAAATTATTTAGCCTGCCAACCCCAAGGGTATCATTTCAGTTGGACGCCATTATTAGGCAGCTTTTATTTAGCATGCTCCAGCCACCATTGGCGAATACAACGGATCTTCAGTTAAGCCGGGATTCAAATTTACTACTTTCCGATTGTGAGAACGACGTCCTAACCAACTAGGCTAACTTGGCCAGGCTTATGTTTGTATAAAGAATTAATTATTCTTAATTATATATGTATATACATATATATACACACACACACACACACACACACACACACACTCACACACACACACACACACACACATATACATATATATATATATATATATATATATATATATATATATATATATATATATATATATATATATATATATACATGTATATATATATATATATATATATATATATATATATATATATATATATATATATATATATATATATATATATATATATATACTTAAGCATCTAAAATTAATTTTATAAGATATTTTGTCGATTTTATTTGATGGTAAAATCAACTTTAAATTTAAAAAAAATTTAAATGTGACAGTGAATTTAATTTTTATTCATATTATTGCATGTCATCTTTGTAGAAATTACTTAGCGTAATACTTTTACATAAAGTAGAAAAATCTAATACTGTTTTTTTCAAATTTTAATTGCTAGGGAATATATTCTCTATCACTTAATTAAATATTAGGATCAATGAAAGATAATTATCAAAAAATGCTTCACTTAACATTTTTCATTAATAAAATCCAGTTCATATACATGATAATTTATTTTGAATTGTTGCTATGAAATTTTAATAATGAAAAAAGATATTATATTTTATTTTGACTTAGTAGATTAATGCGTTGTTGAAGAATAAATTTTAGAAATGTTTGTATTCTCAAAAATAATATGTCAGGAAACAGTCACATTTTCTGTCTCTCTCACTAAGACGGACGTGATGTATTAAGTATATTGCCGCTAAAAGCAATTCTTGAGCAAATATAGCTACCTAAAATAAATACATTTAGCGAAAAAGGATCGCCAACAAGTCTCAAGCAAAAAGCAGCTTTTACCGTAGGCTTTTCTTCTAAGTCTCGAATCTGTATTTGTATTATAAAAGTTGAAGTAGGTAGCTCTATGGCCAAAACAGCAAGTTAAACAGTCATAAAATATACGTTTCCCATGCCACGAACTTGGTTACAATTTATAAAGAATTTACGGCAATTTGATTTATGATTCAATTTTCGGAGCAGAGCTTTCTAAAGAAAAATGTTACTACTATTTTATTGACCTTAATAGTCCAGCATATTTCGTTTTCTTTAAATATAATATGAGACAGACATCATGAAATTAAGACTGTATATTATATACATATCTTGAAATGGATCTGAAAACATTTAGTGATGAATGATATTAAATATTACGCTTTTTAAGATGTTGACAATCAAGTACACATTCTTGCAACTAATAATATTTTATGCAGTTTTCATATACTTAGAAATACTTATTTCTGCCATACAAACTTTATATCTTTACATAGTTCTGTGAATATTGTCCAATTTCTTTATACTAGTAAACTTATTTACGTTGGCTAAGGGAAAATTTGCATGTATGTTGTTTGTAATATTTACATAAAAATGCTCGCTAGTTGCAAAGATATACAAAATGTCTTGTATTAATTTTCATGTAATTTTAATAATTGCTCAAATAATACATAAGACTTATAAAAGTATATTTTTATTTTAAATTAAAATATAATTACAAAATATAGTAACATAAATTTTTGGTTATCTGTAGTAAAAAAAAATATTGTTCCATTCACGAGAACAAGGCAAAGAAGAATTTTTAGCACAATATTCAAATATATTATTCAGAGATGTCATTAAATTTGATTTTTAATATGAAATGTAATGCTTCTTGAACAAATATTTAAATGTTTCATAGTTTATACTGTTCTAAATTTATTTATTTTCTACAAATTTACAATGTAAACTTCTAAACTATTTTAGTTTTTATATAAAAAGCATAATTGAGAAAGATTCATTAGGCAAAGATTTATGGTTATTAACATAAGAATAATTAAAATTTAAGAACTGGTATCTCTTTTATACTATTCCAACATGTAAAAGATATATTATTTATATAAATAAATATCCTATTTATTTTTCTATATAAATTCTTCTGTATTTAGCTAAAGAGTTATTTTTTCGTATTAAATATTATCTTTTCAAATAATAAGGTGTTTCCTAAATATATATTTTAAAACTTATGGTTAAATACATAATTTTATTTTTTTTGATGTAAACAAATTAAAGAAATTTCGTGGCTTACAACTAGATAGGTTTTCATAAGTGAAGTCACTCAAATGTAATCTAAAATTTTAATTTAAGTGAAATTTTAAGAGTAATAATTTATTATTGAAAAATAATGTAGTGAAGTGAAATCAATATTATACCAAATTATTAACAAAGTTTTATAAATAATTTAGAAACAATTTTATTAAAAATTTATGTCATAATATGCATAATGCTTTCAGAAAATTAAAAAAAAACCTTTATTATAAAATCTATTTAAAAACTAGATTTTTATAAAAATTAAAAACAATGATTGAATATAACATCCAAATTTCTCGAACACTTAGAACTCTTTATTTTGGTAAACTAAAAGGACAAGTGAAAATGATACTAACAATGTTATTTTTTAAAAAGATCCACTCATAAAAATATCATATAAAGAAAAGAAAATGTGTGATCGTGTTAAAAATGTTACAATTCTGAAAAGCTTGTAAAAAATATTACGTTCCTGTAACTCGAATTTATACGCTAGATCATGTCTTAAATCCCTGAGAATTTGAATAATTCTTACATAAGATTTCAAATTTACTCAATATGTATAATCATAAATTTTATTTGTAGTAATATTTTAACTGATTAAAATGATAAATTGACAGTTTTTGGGAACGTTAACAACTAAATGTAAATAATAAATATTTCTATTCACTGAATATTAGATTACAAATATGATATTTTATTGAATCAAATATACAAAGAAGGATATCCATTAACGAGGAAATCCAATTTCAAATGCAATTCATTGATTAAAAAAATGCATTTAATATTGCTACATTATTAAGAAAAAAAAACATGCATGCATTAAAAACATTTCATGTAATTAAAAACAATTTCAATTGGAATTTATATATTATAATGATTTCATATTAACATTTCTAGGAATATCTAATTTAATTAGGTATATATTTTTTACACAGAAAGAACTACTTACCATTTTAGAAGAAATACAAATGTGTTATGGAAATGTTTTCTTTTTCGTAAACTTTAAGTTTTTTTGAAGCTAAATTCCGTAAGCGATATTCATAGTAAATTTTGGCGCAAGTGATAAAGTTCATTTTTTATAATTGTTCTAATGGACTCCCGCAACAAAAAATTGCATTTTTCTGCACTTTTTTATTTTTCCCATTCTTGAAAATAACTATCCAGTTTGAAGTTCAAGAAAATATATAAAATAAGAATTTATTTTTATAAATCAGTCTTCCTTACTTAAACACTCTTCCTTAACTTTTAGTCTTAAAAATAATTTAAAAATGCTTTAAAACTGCAAAAAAGTGTATATATATATATATATATATGTGTGTGTGTGTGTGTGTGTGTGTGGAGGGTAACTACGTGCATACATAGATTTGAAAGTAATTATTTAAAATATAAAACATTTAGACACTATACATCTTTCTTTTTGCCATTTACTTCATTCTGCATCTTATATTCAAATGTTCCCTTATTTTTTCAGGAAGAAAATATCAACAAAGAAAACTAATTTCCGTAATTTTTAAAACTATAAAGCCGGAAGTTCAACTTTATAGAATACTTTTTTAAAAAGAAATGAAGAAATGCAATGTCTGATGCAAAACCTATTGAAGTATGATAAAAAAATGTTTTTCCTTCTATAAAAGAAATGTTTCTCGTTTGTTGAAGAAAAATACGAAATATATGATGGATTGCTGACAGAACCAGACAGTATCATTTCAAGCCCAGTGGTGAATAGTGAGACGATTTTTAGAAGAAAGGCCTCCCATCAGAGTATCTCTTTGAAAGGCTGTCGAAAGAAGCAGTTTTCAAAAGACAAGCAGCTATTATGAGTTTCTTACAAAAGTCCTTCGTGGAAAACCTTTCATATGAGAGAGACGTTTTTGGTTACTTTTTTTCCCCTCAAAGAAAAAAAAAATAACATTACTAAAACAAGAATATTGTGAAGGATTCGATTTTTTGCAAGGTCAACTGAATCGCTGAGATTTAAAAAAGCTTGGAGCTAACTCAGAAAACTTACGGATGGTGACATGTTTATCATTTTTGACCCTTTTACCTTTAAACTTTCACTTATATATTTCAAGGGAATTTAAATTGTATTATTGTAAATATATAAATGTACGAGTTATGTTTATATGCATATCATACATCAATAATTTATTTATTTTTAGAAGTTATTTAATTTCTTATTCATTATTTCTATGAAAGCCAATTGTTGCTTTTTAATCCTATATAAAAATACCACATAACAAGCAAAGTAGTTTTAATTCTTCTAAATACACATAAAATATGTATAATATAGCGGAAATTATTTCTAAAATATTATTTCACAAGGGTCTAAACCTACTGGAATTATTGCAAATGATTAGATTTTAACACATTAAAATTTCTCCCAAAAAATGCCAACTGAATTTCAAAAATGCTTTATTGGTTGCAAATCTGATGCTTGAAATGCAATATACTTAAAGATAAATGGGACCTAAAAACTATTTCTATCAATTAGTTTAATATTTTTTTCAAGCTAACTAATCTTGAATAATTTCAATATAATGAATTTCAAATATTTTATAATATTATTTAATTAAAAAAATCAAAACATTCCAAACATAAAAGTAATTTATCAAATTTTACTACTTTAGCATATAGTATTCTACATATCGATAAAAACAAATTTTGGGAAGGTAAGTTTTCCTAATATGCAAAAATAGTGAAAAAAGTTAAAATTTAAATGTACATATTTAATTTTAACAATACATTATAAATACTTTTATTTCTTGTTAATAAATATTTTTATTTGGTAAATCACTTATCAATATCATTCATATTATTCATGGAATATTTTGTTTATAATATAATAAACGACATCTAGCTTCAGATAATAGAAAACAAATATATTAGCACGTACTCATTTCAAAATTTAAAAATCTAAAATTATTGATCCTAGAAAAAAACATTTACTACAAAAACTCAAAACTATGCAGTTTGTCCTACATAAAAGTTGATTGATATTTATACAATTTAAACAAATATATATTAATTGAATAATGAGATGCATTCATTTTATTAAAATTATTTAAAGTCATGACAAAATGTAAACATTTACTAATTTACATTAGCTTTTTAATCATATTGTATAACTCCTGCAATTATTAAATGCGTACTTATGTCAAACAAGGACCCAGTTTGCGCTTGGGTGTTTGCAGAGGTTCAGTTTCTATTTTAAAATGTTATTTCCGGTTTAATTAATCCTCGCGTGCAACAAAATAATCGTTAAGATATTTGCAAATTCAAAATTATGAGTTGACAAGAAAACAATCCCTGCTGTAAATCTTTGGTCAAGACAAAACTGATCAATCAAGATTGCCTTATCGATGGCCTTCCCTATCACCTGACTTCAAAGTAGCCTATTTCTGAGCATGAATAGTTTTGACTGAAATTATATTCCCTTCATCTCTTCCAATATTGGCTTAACTCAAACATTCTACCTGTTGAAAGGTTCCTTCATTCAATCTGTCAATCTGAATCAATCACAAATCATTTCAATTTGTACCAAACTGCTGAAAATGTGGTCATAATCTTCTCTAGTAATATCAAAGATTCGGTTTAAATGAACTTGTGTATCTATCAGATCTCAAGTAATTTACATTAAACATTCGATTACAATCACGATTGTTTATCAACATGGTTTAACAAACATCAAAATGGCTTAAAAATGAGTGAACATATTTTATTGAAATTTAATTATAATTAAAAGTAAATGCATTTCAGTTATGAGTATATTTCCTTATCAAATAAGTTCCTTATATTTTCATATTTTTTGCAATTAAATTTGCACTCGAACAGTGAAAGCAATATAAGCACCCACAAGTTTTAGATAATTTTCAAATTTATCTAAATTATGCTCCTTTATGTTTGTTATAATCACTATATTCATTATGTAAATTGTATATACATTATATTTAAGAAGTTTTTAATGCATACAATTTTTGAAATTATCTTTTTAAATTTAACCATTCAGTTTATTGGTTGGTATATTTAAAAAAATTGTATGTTAAAGACCAATATATTGATATCCATTTTAACTTTATCTTAAAAACAATTATTATTGTTGGTATTACTATTTTTTATTCACATTATCTATGTATCAAAAAATTTGAATTATATGCATTGTTTTGTAAAACTTTGCGTTTTCTTTTTTCCTTATATTTATTATTTCATTATAAATTGATATTTATGTAAACATATATAGCAATTTTCATGCATTTACAGGTTACATTTATTCTATTGCTGCATTTCAACAAAAAATGTTTTTCATTTATCTTGAATTCAATTTCTACAAAATACAATCCGAGACGAGAACATTCTGCTACACTTATATGCAAACACTCAGCCAATTATATTCAAGAATAAATATTTTAGAAAATCGATGATATATTAAGCATAAATGTCATTCTAATTATTTTGCTCATATTGATAAGTTTAGTAATTTCCCAATTAAAAGCTGAATTCATAGGAATCAAGAATAGGAACTTATGCAGTGAACATTTCGAAAAAGAAAAATGATTTAGGAATTTAATTATGAGAAAAGGATTTGTTTTTCTTCCTATATAGAATCCAAAATTAATCATTAAAAGTCCAAGAAAAGTATTAATTTTTAGCAATATCTAATGCTTAATTTTGATATTAATAAGCATAATGAAACATTTTGGAGTCAATGTAGCATTGCAAATCGTATTTATATATTATATTTTAATATTTAGTAATCTTTAAGTAATAAGGGCTTATATTTCTGAAATTTTAACAAAATTCGTTTTCTAATGGTTATTATTTTCAGCTTTCCTTGCAAATTACATACTTTTAAAACAAAATTTTATTTTCATCTATAGAGCTTATTTACATTATTAGAGCATACCTATAAAATAAAATTTAAGAAACTAATTTACGAAGTAGAAATTTAACCATATAACCATTTTAATAGTTTCAATTCATTTATAAGCTTATATATTTTCAATAATATATCACTTTTTTAATTCAATTAAATCAAAAGACCTTCTGCTCTCAATATTGCGCTCTACTAAGTCATGCCTCTTTCTTGACTCTTAAATGTTTAAACAGCATAATAGACAGTGTAAAAGATTCAGGATGTTGCAAGATTTTAACATTTGCTTTTCAAGAGTTCAGTGAATCTCATTTACGTGTCATTAAGAAAAAACCCCGAAAACTCCTTACCCCAATCCATTGACGCGAAGTCACAAGTAAAAGTACAACATTCATTCATCTTAGTTCATCAAAGGCTGTTTCGTAATCCGGAACCATAAGTACAATGCAGTTTCTTATTACTATATCCAGTGACGTCAGTACAGCTAAGTATTAAGGGTTTGATTTTATTGTTCTGAAGAAAAAATTTTAAAATATCTAAGTCTTGAAACGTGTGTAATTAATTATATTCAATGTATCCTTAGAACTATTAGAACTATAACATTATGGTTTTAACAATCTTACAAGAAAAATTGATGAAAAATTTAAGTCACTAAAACATACCAATGTGTTTACGCAAATATTGGTGAAACACGGACTCCTATAGATAATATCCTCTCACTCAATTAATTTGCAACTGTAGTTATATATATATATATATATATATATATATATATATATATATATATATATATATATATATTTATATATATATATATATATATATATATATATATATATATATATATATATATATATATATATATATATATATATATATATATATATATATATATATATATATATAGTCTCTAAAAATTATATAACAGATGGGAAATATATATTATATATTGAATCTGAAACAGACCCCCCCATACACAATATAAACTAGAATTCATTCTTTCTTACTTCGCTTTCTTGCTTAGGTAATTACTTTTTTTCTGAGACCTAACTTTGGACAAATTTGTTTAAACTAAAAAATTTTAAACTCTTTCATATATTAATATTCAGCTGTTATTATTAAAATAAAATGATTTATTTTAAAGATACTTCATATTTATTAATGATATATTTTTAATTATATATATATATATATATATATATATATATATATATATATATATATATATATATATATATATATATATATATATATATATATATATATATATATATATATATATATATATATATATATATATATATATATATATATATATATGTATATATATATATACATATATATATATATATATATATATATATATATATATATATATATATATATATATATATATATATATATATATATATATATATATATATATATATATATATATATATATATATATATATATATATATATATATATATATATATATATATATATATCTGTTGGTTTGCGTATTCCTAATGTAGATTATACAAATCTGGCTGAGAGAATGTTTAACATTATGACAGCTAATTGAATAGTTTTGTTTTTGATTATTACTTAGTGCTTAGAAGTCTATATTCTCTCATCTGAACACAAAGGTATCTCAAAATATAATTAATCATTGCATAATATGATTCGAAAATCATTTATTTTGTTATGTTCTGAAGATACAAAATTATCATTTGTGACAAATACTTTTCTCATCTTGAGCAATAACTTCATGAAGACATTTTAAAGTATTATATTTGAAGTAAAGCTTTCATTTAAGATTAATCTATGCTCAAATCCAGTAACCTTATACGATAATTATGGATAAGATTTGACAGCATAATTTACCAAAAGCCATTTGAAACAATTTCAACGCAAATTTATAACATTGTGAAACTTGAGCATGGGAGAACGTATTATTGATTCCATTATCATATCAGGTTTCGCTGTCTTAAAATGTAGAAAAATGATTGAGATTTATATTGAGAAGAAATTCCATCCTTGCTTATGGGGAATATTTGAGAGGTAATTTAAAGTAAGAAAAATTTCTATCAAGATAAACTAATGATCGAAACTTCACTGCATGTTTTAAATTCTGTTAATAGGAAACATATTGCTTCCATGCATTTATGATTTAATGCATTTTGATGAAGGAATTAGTAATGCTTTATTGGAATTAATAAAGTGAATTTTGAGAATGAAATAGTCTTTTTGACATACTGCTGATTATTTTTATAAATTGAATTCACATTTATGATAATTGCATTACTTCATTACTCCTTACATTAAAATTAATATTTATATCTCATAATATTTTATATTTAGTCATAATATTAAGTTAATTTAAATATTGCTCACATTGTGTTTTTCCAATATATTTATTTTTAAAATAAATACTATATGAATTGATCATTATACTACAATTAAGTGTCTTGCAAATTTCATCAGTAGAAAAGAAAATGTTTTCGATAAAGGTAATTTTTTTCATTATTCTTTTTATTACGTAGTTTCTATGGTTTCGTAGTGCAATTGTTTGTTTAAGTAGAGATACAGTTAAGGATATCTTAAAATTTCAAGTAAATATATGAGCTTGCTTATGTTTTCATTCAACTGTTACTCTAATGTAACATTTTGTACTTGAGAGCTCATTGTTTTCGGACCAAATTTAAAACTGACTCTGAATAGATCAAATTGTTAATTACCAAAGTTGGAATTGAATCCACAAACTTCTACACTGAAAATCAGCGCACTAACCATTAAGCTATAGTTTTAGTTAAGCCCTAGCATAATGTTTTAGAAAACTGTAAGAAAATAAAGAATATATTGACGGCGTATCGCATTATTTTGTTGAATTCAGATCTGAAATCCATTAATTTAAACTACTACTAGTTTACATTACATCATGAATTCTGTGCACAGTTTAGAAGACTGAAAATAATTTTCAAATATTTGTGAATCAATTTAAAAAGAAATAAATTTACATTAATTGGAAACTTCGGAATTTATTATATGATAATGTCCAGAGACTAAATATCTTTCCTAAATTATTTGTCTTTTTAATTAACTTAAATAATTAATCTCTGAGCTATCAAACCAACATTACATTCCTCAATTGCAGACTATTTAATGTGTTTTGTCTTATTTTATTATGAGGCAAATTTAATTGGTCAAGAAACAAATATATCCGTAAACTAATAATTGCTTACCGTATTTAAAGTTTGTTTCAAAGTATATTTTTGATGCATTCCGTGTAAATGGTTGCTAAGTATTCTCTTGCTCTATGTAACATGTATTTTTGCTGAGCTAGTCATAAGAGACAATCGATTGTTTTTTTTTCTTCATTATTTTAAACTCAAGTCATTGTAGTCTTTCGATTGTTCCTGGTTTTAATTACAACTCAAAAGAAGTTCTGTTTTTTTCTTGTAGTAAAACCCCATGAAATACAAGGATCATATAAAGGTGAAACTTTAAAGGATATAAAAAAATTATTCCAGCAATTAAAAATGTTTCAGAATTTAAACTAAATTGGCATTTATATCTATAGCATTTGTCTTCCTATTAATCATTTTGAAATTTCAATTATTGACATGTATATATTCGGGTACGATGTCCTTTATGTTGAATTTGGTATACTGAGACGCATTTTTTAGTCTTGGCTTGTAATACTATTTGCTTTATTTCTTACTACTAACTGTCAAATTCACTTTAAATAAAAAGCAAACGCGAGAGGGGCAAAATAAAGTCTAGTGAATCAGATGAAGTTCTTAGCAATGATTTTAGAGGTTTAAAGATATATATATATATATATATATATATATATATATATATATATATATATATATATATATATATATATATATATATATATATATATATATATATATATATATATATATATATATATATATATATATATAATGCACAAGCGTTTCTGTTAGCTTCAGGATTTCCTTTTTGCTGATGAGGTTTTACTTAGTAAATCATAATTTTTAATTTACAGTTAAATAGTTACTGTAATTTTTAGGGCTTTTTACTTATAATAAAGTTATTCTAAGGCACTTTAAATACCACATTTTAAAATTTCCGGAATGCACTTCATTTTAATTATTTTATTGATTCTTACGAGGAGAATTCTCATAAATTTATTCCATCCTTAATAAACTTATGAGAAGATATACTTTTCGATTTTATGAATATTCAAATATCTAATAGAATTTACGAGCATATAGCATAACTTAATTCATTCAGAAAAATATATTCCCTATCCAAAAAGAAAGCATTTCACTTACTGTAAGAGTTCTCAAAAGAGAAAAAATACCTTGATCCCCTTTTTTCACTTTTAGTTCCCTTAGAAATTACATTGGAACTGATATTAAATCACAGTAAGAAAATACTTTCATCTTTATCTTTGCAGTATTCACAACCACCGAAAAAGGGTAAAAATGAAAGGGGTAGTGGCAGATAGAGGAAATCGTCGAAGCCTGCACTTTGCGACTACTCCTGTCTACCTCTGAATTACAGCGCTTTTATCTAAAGCTTCGGAATTGGTTTTCTCGTTTCATCTTCGCAAAACTTCTCCATCTGTAGTGAGAAGAACTAAGCAGCTTCTAGCTTTAAATGCCCCGACTGATTGATATGAGGCTTAAACATGCCTCCAGAAAGAATTCCCGACTCTTTCTCAATTTTATTTTCCTCCATATATATATTTCTTTTCTTTCTTCCATTTTTTAAGTCTCGGAGGCGAAATACTTTCCTATGAGCGGCACTAGGATAGAACGAAGACCTTAGAAGTTCTATCTATGCTCGGCCGGTAGTATTCAGCTTAAAATAAGAGAATTCCACACTTCTCATATTTATGAAGAAATCCTATGAATAGAAATATGCTGCTTTGCAATATTTCTTTGGAAAAGAAATATCATTCTATGGATTATTCTATGAAAGAAAGTACTTCCAAATGTAGGTATCAGAAGGGAGAGTGGTGTCTATTTTTTTCTTCCCAAAAGAATCCTTTTTCATATAAAATGTTAGCAATACTGATTCTATTTTCCCAAATTTGTATTCTCTATGTAATTCTGGAAAAAGAATAAGTGACTAATTCCTTAAAAAATATTCAATTTATATTTGCATGATAAATTTTTTTGAAGTGAAAAATGTTTCTTTTATATGTTAAGAAAATTAAAATGAAGTGAGAACATTATTGTGAATTATTTATTTAAAATTATACTGCATTATAAATTGGTTTACATTGAACTTTAGACATGTTTTTTATTTTAATAATTTTCAATGGAAAAAAATAGATTATTATTAATGTGTGATATAATAATTATTCAAGTACATTTTCTAAAATTTCAATTTAAAAAAATGAAATATTTGCTTGTCAATAATTATATAAAAAACTGGCAAATTATGAAAATAATTTAAATGTGCAAGCAATATTATTGTTAATATTGAATTTGATGTAAAAAATTTTAATCAAATGTAAATTAAGCTGAAAAATTTTGAAAATCGAATTTAAAATATAATTTAGCATACTGTTGAATTTTTTTGCATTTATTTATTCATAACTCATATATTATAAAATATTTTAAATAAAAAATTAAATGTCATATATTAAGTTTTAGAAATATACAAAGAAGGAACATATTTTGCACAAAATATTAATCACATTTTGAAATCTTTTGTTAAGAATTTTCACTTGTGTAAAAAATAAGGGATTTGATAGTTAAAACTCTTTTATTTTCCCATCAGTTAAATAATAAATATGACTGAAGATAACCTTTTCATTCTGGTAGATATGATTTTCAGCTATTTAAATTTCATTCATATGAAATCTCAGTTAAATAAAAATTTAAAATTGTATGTGAAAACCATACCGCAAGAAATTCTCAGGCCTTAACTTGTTGCAATTTTAATTTACTTATCATTCAAAACAAGCTATGGTTTAAAGTTCCTAAATATTGATATTTTATATGCTATTATTTCCTACAGCCTTAAAAATAATAGTTAATTCAGAAATTCCTAGCAATATGGATATAAAACTCATTTTTTGCGTGTGTTTTTTAAAACACAAGGACATATATATATATATATATATATATATATATATATATATATATATATATATATATATATATATATATATATATATATATATATATATATATATATATATATATATATATATATATATATATATATATATATATATATATATATATATATATATATATATATATGTATATATATATATATATATATATATATATATATATATATATATATATATATATATATATATATATATATATATATATATATATATATATATATATATATATCTGTGCACTTGACATATTCTTGAGGCATGTTTCTCACACATAATTTAAAGTAATTAACTTGAGGAAATAATGAAAAAATCTGATCTTTAGGAAATTGTCTTCTACTATCCTTAAATTAACAAAAGTAATTAAAATAATACACGAAATATATACATTAATCTTATACACTTAATTACATTTAGTCAGCACTCTAAGAGAATATAAGCAATTACTTTTTAATAAATTCAGTTGCTGAAGTCAAAAATTATCCTTGCAGCATTTAGTTATGGCACTTTTCATTAAAAATTACACAGTCCGCAATCATTTTTAATTTCAATATGAAGTATTAGGAGTTTTTTTTTTCTTTAAAACTTTTCATTTGAAAATAAAAGTTTCTTGTTAAAAATCTACCGATTTTTTTTACCTTAAATTTATGGTTTTCTAAATTTTTTCACCATTACACGAAAATGATAGTTCTACTGTGCGAAGTTATTTTACGAAATTATTTTCTCTTTTCTGAATGACCACCACTTCCCGTATAAACTGGTTTGTCAATTCATTATCTAAAGTTTATATTTTCTTTTTCATTGGCGATGTAGTGTGGTAAATCAAAATTAAATAAAAACATAGTAAAAATTCCCATTTTAAAAACTGAAAAGTATTTTTAAAAGTAACCCGAAGATGATTGGAAAATGTTAAAACTAATAAATATCAATATATTTTTGTTGAAAAATGTGTACAAAAATTATTAATATTTGTTTTATCAAGAAGCAAATAATTACGCATGTCATAACAATATTACTATATTTTATATTTTATTAGTATATTTATTTTTTGTGTTGATTTATATCCGTTCCCACATCTAATAAGTAAATTTTCCAGAGCATTGAATCAAAAAAAGTTTTAAATTATTATTTTTAAACTATTAAAAAATGTGTAATATATTTTACTGACAAAATGTTTTTGAAACTGATGTATATTTTCTCTTTTTACAGCTATTTTAAATCAATTTCCAAACCTTGTTGGACTAAGGAAATAATGAAGAATAAACATAGAATTCATTTTTCTTGGTAAATAGCTTTTAAATTTTTAAAATAATTTGCACATTTAATTATTTCAAGGACATATCATTAGCAACACAATTATTAGTAACGCAAATACTAAACGCATACATTCAATTATCCAAATAACAATCGAAATTCATGATTTAAAAAAAAATCAAGTAAAACTTACTCTAACCAATCTAGGCTTTAAATATAATGAGGATCAGGACAAGATTATTCCACATACAAATCAATGTTATAAACCTAAAAAATTAGATGAAAAATATATAAACTGAAAAGTGATGGTTTCGAAGAAGTTAATTATCACCGCTGTGATTTTTGAAATTGTATTTTTCAACTGTTATTTTGAAAATAAAATGCGAGTTAATAATATTTTGAATGCATCTTTTAACTAAATCTATGTCTTGCTGGTTTGTCAAGAAATTATAATCCTAATAAATAAAAAATATATATCATATATTGCATTAATAGAAAGAATTAGTATTTAAAGACTTTGGAATCAATTCTAGGGTAAAAAAGAATATTTAGCATCAATTAGAACTCTTCTTAAATGTTATCCCGGTAAAGGAAGATACATTTTATTTACAGAATGTCGAGACGGATTGGACAAAATTATTAATCTGAACTTAAGTTGTAATGGAAGCTACTTTTGACAGCAGGAGGAAATTAACCCTAAGAAATTTACCTAAAGTAAATTTCTTAGGGTAATCTTAGGGTAAATTTAGGGTAATTAACCTAAAGTAAATTTAGTTTTTAGATTGAAACTATGCAATTAATTAATCTCTTACACCTCCTTTTTTGTAATGGAATATTTGAATCTCAAATAATACAGCCTACAAAGGGTCTAGTAGGAGATAATGAACTAAATCTAATGAAGCATATATAAAATAAAGTTGATCGACCTAGTATTGCAGAATTATAAAGTCTATATTTCTTAATCTAGAAGTTTCTTATTTAGTATTTTAACTTTATATTCCATGACAAGAAAAACAGCATTTTCAAAAGCTTTTTCTTCGAAACCTTTAATAATAAGTGTATGGATGCTTTAACAAATCAAACATTAACGAATGATCAAATTTTCCGTGTTCAAAAGAACAGGAAAACTTTATAAATATTAGAAATGATAGTTAAGAGATCATATTTCACAAAGATCACTGCTATGTTTCTCGAATATTTTTATATTAAGTTTTGTTATGCATATGTTTCCAGTTTATTTTCATACATTAAAATTATTTTCTTTTTTCCGTGGCAGGAATTCGAATCTATAAGAAAGCAACATAAAATTTTAACTATCTCTAAAAACGCTTATCATTAAAATTGTAAATGTGTTTAAGTTTTTATTAATTTGTTTACTAATGCATATAAAACATATATTTTATATCTTAATTTGAATAATATTATAAAAACTTTACATTTCTTCACATATTAAATTTCAATAACTAAATGAACTGACATAATGCACTTCATTAACAATAAGGAAATCATTAGATACATTTTATTTTCATGTAGAATTGTAGCAAAAAAATATTGAAATGATTTCTGTTAGATATTTAGAAAGTTTCTTAAGTATCATTAAAACCGTAAATATAATATACTAGGTAAAATGATTATCATTATCTAACTTAAAAAGAATTCTTTTGTATCAGGATATTAATTGCAATTTCCTTCTATTATAACTTTGACCTAATTCAGGTAAAAAGAGCTTTATTATAAAAACAAAATCATGATGGTGTTTGCTGAGCTTGTCAGATTTTAACAATGTGAAAAAAGAATGAATGAGGCCAATGGGTTTTTCAAGAAAATTTTACACGAAATATTAATGACCTGTCCTTAGAAAACATGCTCCAAAAATTAATAGCTTCATTTTATTTTTCTGTCAAAAATTCTTTCCCTAAAATTATTAGCATTTAATAAAGTGTTTTTATTGCTAAACTTTACAAAGAAATCAATTCAAGTTTTTCTATCGATATGAAATAAACTTTACTAGATTCAGATGACAAATATTAAAGTCTGAATTCAACAAACTTCTTTAAAAAATAAACATTTATATTTTTACGTATTTTAAAAATTTTTTATGTAAGGAGATTTATCAGGAGCATTAATAGTTAAATAAAATAAGTTTAAAAAGAATTGTTTAGGTAATATATTTAACACCTATTATATTTTTAATTTATTATTTTATATTATTTTGGTTTTTCACAAATCATTGAAGACATGAATTTATTTCGTAAAACCTATGCAATAAGAAAATTTCTTCAGTATATCTTTGAAATTTCATGTTTCAGTTCATTTTAATAATTATATTTAAATACAATTATATTTATAATTGTATTTAAACATTATTATTAAAATGTTCAATTTATAAGAAAATACGACATTATATTGTAAGTATATCTATGTTTTACATACTTTTATTATGAAATTAACTATTAGAGGCTAAATGTTTGATTAATTTAAGTTTAAGTATCTGTAATTGTAACATTATTCTATAAAAATATTACATATAAAAATTGTTCTGAAAAAACCTTTAAATGTTATGTACTTAGAAAACGTTCAAAACGATCATCTTAATCTTTTTTACATATTCATTTGTTTAATTTAAAACATAAAAAGTAGTAAACACCCATAGAATTTAAAAAATAACTATAAAAATAAGGAAATATAGATATATTTTACATAATAGATATATTTTACTTAAAATACAGAAAAATAATATACTTAGAGCTTTTAATTTGTAAGATTAAATATCTTACTAAAGAGATGTCATTGTCTGACTTTCTTTTTCGTAAGTATATAGAACTTAATTATGTATGTTATATAGTTATATACACATAAACTTAGCACATAAACTTAGTTATTATAAAAATTGAATAAAGTTGATTATATCATTTAAGATGCAAAATTTATTATAAATTATATATACAGTATGTATTGAGATTTTGGATATCAGATATTTGTTTTTTTTCGTTTTGAATTTTATTTTTATATTAGCAATAATTTTCATAGCTAAAATTATTAAAAAGTAAATACCTATTTCACACATCAAATACAACATACTGTAAAATATTAATAATTTTAGCCTTCATTTATAATGAGATTTATAAGGAGTATATATCACAAAGGATTTTAACAAACTATGAGTAAATTCTTTACCTCATTCAAAGCAATTAAATGTTAAATTTTATATTGGTTTGCAATTATTAATGTAAAAATAATTGTTTATAAAATGTGAAACTTCTATTAAATGTAATTATTTACAAATTTATTAACAATTTTAAGAAATATTTAAAAAAAATATTGTTTAAATTTTATTACTATAATTTATAAATTTAATTCATTACACAAAATAGTATTTTTTACTAGCACAATACACATTAATTATTAGAAATTCAAAGAAAAAGTAAAAATGAATAAGGTAATTGTTTGCAAAATGCATATTTTTTCTTTAAGTGTATTAAGAGAGAGACAGAAAAAGAGTTTAATCAGTAAATAATTATAAACAGTAATTATATGTAATTAATACGCAATTAATTATAAATATAGCAATTACTATTTCTAACAAACATATGATAAAAAACTATTTTTAATTTTTTTTCAGCCTACTTTCAGTTAATATGAGGACAATCGAAAACATGAGCTGACCTTAATTTTTAACAATTAAGAAAATTAATTTAATTATGACATTTATTAAATTTCTATGTCTAAAGAACTTATTGCTTTCAATTTGAAAAATATGAGGGAATATATATATATATATATATATATATATATATATATATATATATATATATATATATATATATATATATATATATATATATATATATATATATATATATATATATATATATATATATATATATATATATATATATATATATATATATAAGTGTAAACAGGCAGTGTATGTATTTTAACTAAAAATAATTAAATCAGTAAATATATTTTTATTGGTAGAATCGGTTCTCACCGCCGTAAAGATGCTTGTATTCTTTTTACGGAAGCATATTTTTAAAAAATATCTTATTTAAATCTGCGTGAAACACAAATTTAAATAGTGTATGCAATCATTAAAAATATTAACCAAATAATGGCATATTGAGGATAATTTGACTTTTTGTTGCTGTGCTAGAGTGCATTATCATTTTGCACAATTTTTAATTCACATGCAATTTTCCTAAAATTTGGAATAAAATATTATTTAATATCAGATATTAAATTGAGATTTAAATAAAAGCTGTATCTTTATTAATTATTATTTTTATTTTCAATAAACAGCATATTAATATTTTTATAAATCTTTTGTTAGTCGTCTCTGACATTTTTTTCTAGTGTATCGTTATAAGTAGAAATTTGTATTAATAGCAAATTTCGTTGGTGCAAATAACCTTCTACTCACTGCATGCTTCACTGATTCTATCAAGGTTTAGCTTCCAAGGCAATTAATTCTTGAAAAAAATCACCAGTCTAATTCTGAGCGTTTAATTTCCTGATTCGTGTAGCTGTATCTATATAAAGATAATTTTTAGGGAAAAGCTTTCATGATTACTTCAATGTATCTTATGAAGTCGTGTCGGAAGGTAATAAAAAATTTCTTCCGATAGCTGCAAATAATAGATTACTGCTTCCGTACTGAAACTGTGTTCCCTAATGAAGATATTTTCTAAAGATGAAAGAGTCTATATTAAATAATTAATCATGGAGTTCTTCTTTTTGATGATATAAAATGAATAAAGAAGGGCAATTTTTCACTTTACCATAGTACGTATATAAAAAAAAAATCCAAGAATTACTCGAACATAATCGCAAAAATACATTGTATTTTCATGAGCACGTAAGAGTTGTGTAAAAGAGAATATGTTTTTGAGGCATAAAATTACGCATTTCCATTGATAATTTAAGCAACTATTATGCAATTTTAAATATGATATATATGTAGTTTAGTTATATTTAAATTAAATATAAATGCTTTACAGTTTTAATGTAGAATTAAAATAAATAAAGATTTATTTTAAGTATATAATATTTTTTCTTGTTAAAGAAACCAAAATTATATTCTTCTTTATTATTTTAAGTATTATTGCGTTCAATAGAATAATACCATACATCATTTCGTTTTTTTTTGTTTAATCTTAATTATGCTACATATATTATCAATATATTTAAGTCAGTAAGATAATAAATTAAGATAATAAAACGACAATTTTGACACTACAAAATCTAGATTTGTGTGTATGTGTGCGCGAATTGCTTAAGTTATTTTTTCTTAAATTATGGAAGTCAAATGCTTTGTAATTAAATTTTTTAATCAAATCTGTTTGGTTTATTTAATTAGCTTATTTCTATTTGAAATTTTTTTGAAAAATTTCAACTAATTAAATTGAAAAAAACCGGTCCCAATTGAATTCTTCAACATTGCAAAAATCTATGACAACAGAGGGATGAATGACATAAAGTACTGACCTGAAAAATTGAGGCAACTACAGAATTAAAAATAGAAATTTTGAACTGAAATTTAATATATAAAAAGGCTAACACATTTCAATTTTCAGCTTGAAACCATTTAACTTATAAAAATCTGGTAAAAATGCACCCATAAAGATAGCTGTAGCTAACACGCGTTTTTAATATTAATTTAAACAGATTTCTACAAGTATTTTTTATTTGCACGTAGATTTTTAGTACCAATAAATGTTATAGAATACATACATTTTCAAGTTTTATAATTTCAATTTCTTATTTCATTTTACCAAAACAATAACTATGATTTTAAAATTATATTTATATAAAATATGTTATGTACAAGTAGTTATTAAAATAATGAAAACACTTGTGAATAAAAGTAACATGTTTGAAAGAGGTTAGAAACGATTAAAATATAATATAAAGAAGATAACAGGTTCTATTATAAATAGAAATTGTGCATTGGAACCTTGACAAATACAGGTATGTATTGGTTTTCTTCCCCAGGTATGTGTTGGTAACTCTTTTAATACTTTGAGTATAAAATTAATACTTTGTGTATAAAAATGAAGGTAGTTTATCTTATTACGCAAAAAATAAAAATGTAGACTTTTATTTTCATAAAAGGTAGTAAGAAATATTTTATTAAAATATTCAATAACATTTTGTGTTCCTTCGAATGAGAAAATAAACAAAGCCAATAATTAAAATTGTTATGTGTTTCATATTATATTATTAAATATCTCTTTAACATTCACATTATATGATCACAGTAATGTGACCACTACTTACGTTCAATAACCAATCACAAAAGACAGGTGGCAGCACAGTGCAATTGAGCTTTCATAAAGAGTGTGTGAGGGCTTTGGAAAATATTTCAAAGGTCGATGCAACGCAGAAATGGAATGTTATTTCTGACGTACAAAAGGCAGGACCCTTGGTTTTCATACCAAGGGGGAAAACATATCAGAAACGGTTAATTTTGCTAACCGTTTGCATATCACCGTGTATATGTACGACAAAATGAAACTGTCCAAAATAAGAGATGGTGTAAATGTACCACGGGAAACAGATGACAGATTTCAACAATGTTTGACTTCAGATATACGTTCTGGAGAATAGACGCAACTGTTGTGCAATGGATCACCCAGATCAATCAAGGAGCTAACAACAGGGTCTCCCAAACTAATGTTCCACGAATGTAGCTACGTCTCCGAAACAGACGCCTAGTTCATGCACCAATGGAGACTGCTTGTCCTCTGCAACTATGGTTGGAATTTGCATGCGAATATCGCAACTGGCCGTTCAATAAAAGTGATAGGTAGCACTTTCCGATGAATCACGTTTTGTACTCCATGAAAAAAAAAATTAATGTTGGTGTATACGACGTGAAACCTCTGAAAGCAAGCACTCTGAAGCATTGCCTTAATGGTCTAAGCTGGAAGCGGAAACATGATGATTTGGGAATGTTTAACTGGAATTCTCTAGGTCCACTCATCATTGTGCAAGGAACGATGGATCAATGTATGTACGCATCTTCGCTTGAGGGCCATGTATATGCCCACTATTTTTCCCCAGGGCTATGGCCTCTATAAGTAGGACAATGAAAGATATATAGCTGGCAATGTACTTGCGTGGTTTGAAGAGCACCAGAATGTCTTTACCGTTCTCCTATGGACAGCAAATTTAATTGACCTGAGCCTAATCGAGAATATGTAGAACCAACCGTCTCGATTGGCTTGCTCGTGGCATGAATACTCACTTCGCGTATTTGTCCATGACAAAGGAGTCGGCATAGCTCAAAATCCCAGCGAAAATTTTCAAAAACTTAATTGATTCTCCCCTTTTGCATTTCAAATTAGCAGTTATCACTACAACTCTCCGAAAAAGAGCTATTATTGTTTTTGACAGGTGATCACATTAATGTCACTGGACTGTGTATAATGCGAATTTTCCTAACAATGGTCTCCATTAATATATATTACTAATGTAATTTATTTATTTCATTCAACTTTAATTATAAGAAGGTAAAATACATTTCATTTGAAGATTATACTCAGTTTTCATCTTTCTGTGCTTTTAAATATTACGATATGTTTCAAACATTTTATCACTCGATATTATCGTTTGATTCTTCATAAAAGATTTTTTCATTTTACTTGTTGAAAAAAATCAGACTATCATTTAAATTTTTTGAAAACATATGTTATGTGGAAATCTTTAGTGATTTAGTATCATATTTCTTATAGTTTGTAGAAGATCAGATTTGATAACGATTTAAATTGTAGTTTTTTTTTTGACATTCCTTACCTTTTTAGCAATGCATATTATTTCAAAAATGTATAATGCTGAATTCTGTAATCAAAATTTTAAATTAGAAAGCTAGAAGTTTAAATTAGATAATTTTAATTTGATGTTGTTCCTCTATTATTTTCTTTCTCTCTCTCTCTCTCTCTCTCTCTCACACACACACACACACACACACACACACACACACACACACACACACACACACACACACACACACACACACACACACACACACACACACACACACACACACACACACACACACACACACACACACACAGGGACTAAGTTAACAATATAAACCTTAAGAACCTTAACAATATAAACCTTAAGAACCTTAACAATATATTATCTCGATGTTTTCCATCGTTATAGTAAATGCTTTATCTTCCACGAATATATCTATGCTTAAAAAATCTCATGAAGAGTTAATGTGTACAAATTTGAAATTCAAATTCCTTAAAAACTTACAACAGTTTTGAAATACATTTTTCTGGATGGTTATATTTACGAGGAATAAAATAGAATATATAAGAGATGCTATAAATTAGTCTATATTTATCATATATTTCTTTCCTGCAACAAAGTAAAATATTATTTGTAAGCAAAATTTATTTTATACGAGTTTCCAAAATTATCGTCTGTACATTTCTTGGAAGAGTAAATCGTAAATCTGATTTAATAAATTCATGTTCTTTTTCTCATGTTATTTTCAGTTATAAGAAAGATGGGTACTTATTTCATTTCGTAAGATTTCAAAGAAAATTTGTTTCTTAAGCATATACAATATGAATTTTACAAAAGATAGAGAGAATTACCCTTAATACAGAATTATATATGAAAAATAAAACAACATAGTTCTGTTAAAGAAATTTATGTTTGAAAACATTGAATCCTATGCATAAATCTGTTATTAAGTTAATAACATAATTATTAATCAGAGTTGCAATAATAAACAAGGCGAGATATGTCTTCTGCAGAAAATAAAGATATCTAATTTCATTTTCGTGTCCCCATGCAAGGAAAAGTTAACCATATTAAAAAGGATATAATTTATTACTCTAATTTGATGTAGAATTATAAGCATTTAAAAAAATACTCTGGCACATTTATATGATATCCAATGAAGCTCTTAGCTACTCAGCGTAACAATTAGATCAAACTTTCTGCTAAGCACAACATATACATTTTTTCTATTTATGTCTCCTTATATATATATATATATATATATATATATATATATATATATATATATATATATATATATATATATATATATATATATATATATATATATATATATATATATATATATATATATATATATATATATATATATATATATATATATGTATGTGTGTGTGTGTATTGGGCTGGCAAATAAGTAATTGCGTATTTTCTGTAGAAAATCAAAGACAATTTTTTCATGGAACTAAATAACTTTATTTTGTAATGTATTGCCTATTTTGCTCAATGACCTTTTTTTCATCTTTCAGGCAGCATCATAATCCCACGCTCATAAAACTTCTGGTTTTTATTAGCAAAAAACTGAATCAGGTATGATTTGACATCATCATCATTATTGAAATTTTTACCATTCCAGGAGTTTTATATCGATCGAAAAAAAAGTAATCAGATGGTGCAAGGGGAGGCCTATATAGTGGATGTTGAAAAACATCCCAACCAGGCTCCAATAATTTTTGCCGAGTGACCAAAGATGTGTGTGGCCTTGCGTTGTCATGATGGGATACAACCCCTTTTCGATTTGTCAATTCGGGCCGCTTTTCTTCAATTGCATTGTTTAATTTCGTTAGTTGTTGAATGTAGACATCAGAATTGATCGTTCGGTTGGGTAGTAAGAGTCCAAAGTAGACAATTCCTTTGTAATCCCACCAAACTGATAACAAAAGCTTTTTTTGATGAATATCAGCTTTTTATGTTGTTTGAGTTGGTTCACCTGGCCTGCTCCACCATCTTTTCCGCTTGATATTGTTGTAAACAACCCATTTTTCAACGCCAGTTATCAGTAGTTTTAAAAATGGATCATTTTCATTACGTTTCTTTAGCAAATCGCAGCTGTTAATGCGTTGCGTTAAATGTGTTTCTTTCAGTGTTTCTTTCTTTCGGAAGTTCGTGAGGAACCCATGTATCGAGTGTCTGAACATTGTTTTAAGTGATTTTCAATACATGTATGCGATACATGAAGCTTCTCTGCAATCCCACGTGATGTACTGTGACGATCCGAATCGATTATTGTTTTGATTAGGTCGTCATCAACTTCAACTGGACGATTTGAGCGTTTTTCATCTTTGAGTGAAAAATCACCAGAATGAAATTTGGCAAACCAATTTTGACACTGCCGTTCTTTTAAGGCTTCGTCACCATAAACAGTAGATAAATTTTTTTGAGTTTGCGATGCGTTTTTCCCTTTGCGGAAATAAAATAGCAAAATATGACGAATATGTTCCTTTTAATTTTCCATTTTTCAACGAATGCCAAACGAAAACTACGCAACCGATCAAAAAACTTTTTTTTACTGATTGACAGCTGAATTGCCAACTATCAAATAACAAAAAGTGTATTGCATTTGTACTACGTCTGCAAACCTAAAAATTCAACTGAAGCAATCTATGTGTAAAATCCCCAATTACTTAGTTTCCAACCCTATATATATATATATATATATATATATATATATATATATATATATATATATATATATATATATATATATATATATATATATATATATATATATATATATATATATATATATATATATATATATATGTATATATATGTGTGTGTGTGTGTGTGTGTGTGTGTGTGTGTGTGTGTGTGTGATGTGAATACATAATTTAAAACTAAATGATGTGTGCTATAATATTGCAGCATGTGTAGTTATCATTGCTCAATAAAAAATAATTTTTGTTAAATTACAAATTTAAAGATGTATTTAATTTGATTCAGGTAAGGAGATTCCATCTAAACTATTGTTAAAAATGCTATAAACATTGTTATCATTAATGAATTTAAATAAAGAACAATATAATTTAGTTAATTTCTTCGGAAGTCAGTGTTTTCTCAAAATATTTGATAATTTTTATTCTTTTTTTTATATAAATTTTTTATAGTTTCGATTATGTTTTGAAAGTAATATGCATCAATCAAAATTTGATGATTATTTACAACCACAAACAGAAAGCTAATTGATAATAATTGAATAGATAAAATCAATATCTCTGCAAAGGAATTCAATAACAGCCTTCACTGAATCCCTCTCAAACTGTAGTGTATATATAATTATTAAATATATTACACATACTCCTTCAAATATTTAATTAACTTTAATATAATTTGTGAATGATCCATCTCATTCATCTGACAAGTTCTTAAATTAATATTACTTTACATGCTATACATTAAATACAAAATAAATTGTAAGAAAGATTTTCCTTATTTTGACAAATCATTCGATAAACTCAAAAAAAAGGGAGCATAGCCAAAATAATTTTCTTCAGTAAATCTCTTACAGCATCTTGCAAATTAGTATGATCCGGCATAAATAATTTTATTTTCATAAAAGTCATTGAAAAATAACCCTAAAACTAATAAATGTAGCCAACGCAATAAGAAATTTTTAAATATTGTTGTTTATTTAAAAAAAAAAACTACTTACAATATCTCTGAAGTATATTTATTATCAAATATGCATTTTTCTGACAAATTATCTTCGAGTAATAAACAAACGTTTCCTTTCCTCTAAACATATATCAATAAAACCAATCTATGCATCTGCATGAAATATAAGATTGGTCTGTTTTGTTGGTTTCAATGAAAATGGTGGAGCGGAATAACAATGGGATTACTGAAACTAATAATATCTTCTGTGTCAAGCTGAAAGAAAGGATTCGCTCAGCCAATCCTTCTCTCAAGGGAGTAATCTTATTATTTCTCTCTATGCATTAGTATGAATGATCTCATTCATTTCCACAAGATCTGCAGTTCAATGACTATATAAATATAAAATCAATAGAGCACATTTCAGTGATTAAAAAGATTTGTTTAAATAATTGAACACATACGTATCTTTGTTTTATAAAAGTTGGTTTCTGGTACCATACTGAGTTAATGAATGGAAATATTTTAGGTGATGATTGTTTGAATTAAATTATCTTGAAGAAAATGTGCCTGCTACATATTTTCAATTTCAATATATAAATAGTATATTTTCCTAAATGCGCTGGCTTGATTGATTTTGGTATTTGAGACTTAAGTATTTCTAAATTGTTTCTTATGGTAATAGTTTTCTATGAAAAACATTATATTTAAAAATAATCTGTTTTGTTCTTATTTAACTGTCAGGAAAACTTTTAATGAGCTGGTTTTAATGTTATTTACTATAATTTCATTACATATAAATTTAACTCAGTGATTAGGGCATTGCAATCGGTCCGGAAGAGTTTTGTTTGAATCCCAATGTCACCAAAAATTCACCGAGAACATGTAATATACGTGCTTGTTAAATCTGTGGTACCAAAAGAACTGTTGTGAGTTTTTCAGAAGTTACCATGGATATGATGATCTGGAGAAAATTTCCTTGCCGTTCAGATCAATATCAAAACTGAGGAAGTTGATCCTTTGATATTGCCATTTATCGGAGGAGTTTAGAGCAAAGTCCTACTTTCACCTTCGTGGCGCTCTCGTTAAATGAAAGACGCACCCTACTGACTTAACCAATGGCATAAAACAATGGCATCGTGATCTCGGCTTGCTCAAATGTTATAAGTAACAACAACACATATAAATTTAACTTTCCCCTCCAACTACTGTTGAACAACATGTAATGAATAATGCACTTCCGACTTGGCACATGCACGTCTATCACAAAAGTGTTTTCATAGTTTCCCTCTATGTGAGAATTAAATACGGCTCACTAATCACGAATGTTTTTTTTTTTCTGGAAAACAATGAAGAAATTTATGTGGTGGATATTAGAATATATTAGAACAGTATCAAGTGGATGAATTCCCCACTGAAAGTTGCCGAATTTCTATTATTAATTTTAATAACATAAGCGACTGAATTAAACAATGTCTGTAACTTAATATACTGCGTGTATTTTGTGAAAGATAATTCATTTCTCCTTGATTAAATTAAGCCCATCTAAAGTAATTAAATTTAAAGAATGGAATGTTTTACGAATTCAATGGTTTATTTTATATTTAACTTTTATATATATCAACAAATTGCTTCTGTTTTGTTATTCGTTTTTATTACGAAAGAGTTCTATGATAAGCTTGTTGTCATCTAATAAAGTTTTTGAAACACTTTTCAAATCATTTAAAGGCTTCTCATTGCATTGGATGAGCATCAGGTAGATTTTTTTCCATGTCAAATGAATAACTATTACTTCGTTAAAATGTAAATATGTTAAATTAAATTAAATATTCTTTGCAGTTTTCTGGTATGTTTGAAATTTTGTATAAATATAAGTTTAAAATATTTATGCTTAAAGAAGAATATGAATTTTTTTCGCATTACATAATTTAAATTAGATTGCTTATTTTAGAAAATATTTAGGTATACGCACAACTAAAATTTAACTTAAGTTTAAAATGATATCATGGAAATGCAGAAAATATTATATCTATCAACTTAGCTTATCACTTGAGATTATAATATATATTTAACGTACATTTTTAACATTATATTATTCTTTTTATATGAATTGCTATACAACAGAGTGTTAATATTGTTAATTGCTTCCTGCAATTTAAGTTTTATAACGTTGGATCGTCAGTTGAACAAAGGTATCTTGCAGCTTTTTGATATTCGAATTAAGCGCTAAGAAGAGGTTTGTCGTCTTTGTAAGCGGATTTGATTCTGATATCTCCTTTCTGCAATACTATAAAATAATTTATGGTATACAAAACTTTTCACGATATCTGTTCTATGCCTCTTTCTTTATTGTTGATGCTAAGAAATACCAGAAAAGTGTAAGGATGTATTTCTCTATAGAAACAGAATACTCAATTCTACATCTTATTAACTTTCAATGATAAATGCCATTGATGTTGCTGAATATCTTTAACTCATTATATATATATATATATATATATATATATATATATATATATATATATATATATATATATATATATATATATATATATATATATATATATATATATATATATATATATATATATATATATATATATATATATATATATACATATATATATATATATATATATATATATATATATATATATATATATATATATATATATATATATATATATATATATATATATATATATATATATATATATATATATATATATAAATATCGTATACACCTGTTAATGTGAATGAATGAAAGGTTTTTTTTCGGGTTACCAACTACTCGAGAATATGAATGATTGTATACGAAAGCTAAACACTGTATAATTTATTAACACTATGAAAAGGTTTAAACTCCTGATAACTTTTAGATGTACAGTTAGACTATACGAGGAATTCAGCTATGATTTGATGCACACTAATCAGGGGCAAAATTGTTTTTAATGATCAGTACATGGCACTCAAATTTCAACAAACATGTTTTTCAATTTGTTTTATTTTATATTTAGCAATGTTTTCTCTTTTTATAATTTTTTTATATTTGTTAAACAATATTAAAGTCACATTTTCTTAAATATTTTTGAGAGGGAATGGCGAAGTTAAAGCATACGAACAGAAAAATAAAGCAATCATACAGAGTGCTAAATGGGAAAAATAGACCAGGAAGAATAGATTACAAGGTTTTGTTATCTGCATTATCAACGAGGTATAAAATGTAAGTCTATAGTTTTTAAAGATTGTGTATCAAAATATTTCAAAGCATGAAAGTTTGACTCACTAAAAACTTGCAATTCATTTTTAGGACTTAAAGAGTTTGAATATATTTTTGAATACAAAATAATAACTACCTTGAATTAATTTTTAATTTTCATTATAATTGAAAATATACTTCTCGTTATTTATAAAATAGACATTATTGTTCATTGGATTATTCAAAGATGATACAGTACACTAATTGAGTACACTAAGATGATACAGTACACTAATTACAGTTCAAATTTGAGTACATATTATAATGTAAAACTTAAAATAACATTTTATAATCCTTGTATATGTTTCCTGATAGTCAAATGTCGAATTTTATTCCTCAGAAATTGATTTTTATTTCACTTTTAAATCTAATTAAATTCTCTTTTTTCTGTATCAATATACTCAGTTTATCCTGAATTACTTTAGTTATTTTAATTACAAGCGTTATGCATGTTAAATTTGTTTGTATTTTATATCTTTCTCATAACTAGAATTAATACTCAGAAATATTCTGACAAAACATTATTAAAATTGTCATGCAATTTTTCGAAATACTAGTTTAGATGAAAGAGATACTTTAAGGAAAAAATTGCTACAACTAATTGTATTAATTTTGCTGGCCAACAGCCAACAATGGCCAGAATCTGTTAGCCCACTACATATCATCCAGCACCGGCCCGGTTTATTTTGGCCAGCACTCATCCATGGCCGTAATGGACGGAGCTGGGCCATGAAACAACCATCAGCGGCTTGCCATGGCCAACAGGAAACCGGCTTGGCCAGCAGCGGCCCGGATTTTTGCCGGCAGTTTGTGTTTGCTGGGAAATGAGCTCATTATTGAAGCATCACTTGGACTTCGCTGCTAGGCCTGGAAAATACAATAATAACACTTTAAAATAAAATATAATATAAAGAGAATAGGCTTATTGCACTAGAAAATAGGAAAGAAATGTATTTTTCAATTAAATATCAATGCAGTGCACCGAAGTCTGTTTTGTTGTACAAGTCTGTTTCCATGTTTAAAAAATATATTATTTTGCCTGGAAAAATAAAGAATTTTGAAATCCAAAATAATCATAATTTATTGTAGAAATATATATATATATATATATATATATATATATATATATATATATATATATATATATATATATATATATATATATATATATATATATATATATATATATATATATATATATATATATATGTATATATATATATATATATATATATATATATATATATATATATATATATATATATATATATATATATATATATATATATATATATATATATATATATATATATATATATATATATATATATATATATATATATATATATATTATAATTGTAAATAAAACTAATTTTTCAGCTTCACAAACAAATGCTTTCGTGTTCTCTGTAACAAAAGTAATATATCACACATATGCAACTAAAAACACACATTGCTTAAAAAATACCGACTAACCAAATTTATCTGATATTTCATCTAAATATACTGACGTTGTATTCAGCATAGAGTTTTAAAGAACGATTGTGCATTTAAATATTTGTAAGTTTCAGAAGATAAATAATATGCTTGACTTGTTGTACTTGCGATAAATAAATATTTAAGTTTCAATTCCTATTGTTTCATTGTTTGAAAATTTTTAATGTATAACTAAGCGCTTAAGTTTTAATGTTTGTTTAAAGCCACTATTGAACAATGGAATAATGTTTTTGCCTATATGTCGTCAGCATGCACAAGGTGATTGTTTGGAAGTTTTTTTTTTTTCAATTTCTGTATGATACCTGAATACGGCCTGCTGTCTACAAAAAAATTCTCCATTAAAGAATTTTACTTGGTGGATATTAAAATGTCTTACAACAGTCTTTAGCAATTAGACTGTTCTCAAGGTAGTATCAAAACTTCTAACTCTGCTTGTTAATAATATTTTTTTTAAAAAAATTTGATTATGTTGTGATTGCATTTCAGGTTTTTTTTTAAATAAGAAGGGTTTCTGGTCTAAATTTAATATCTGGTCTTTGTCATGTGCCAGGTAAGCTGGTAATCATGGGGTGCACTGCTCCACTTTACCAACTGAGCCGTAATTTGGTGTAGAGTCCAACTTCATCAGTACACCCATGCCAAAGGAATAGGAACCCGCTTATAGGGTATGGAACCATTTACAGCTCATTCATACAAGGGAAGGACAGATAAGATAGAAAGAGAAAGTACATGCATACCTAAACTGGGATTCGAACCAAAGACCTCCCAATCCGCAGTCAGGCACTTTGAATACCAGACTTTGTGTGCGGTGATTTCTGTTTGAAGAAGATTAATGATCTCAAAGAGATGGGTTTATGCGATATGAAATGTGGCAGAGATGGATCCCAAAATGAAATCGAATCAGTGGAGAAAATAGCAATACTTCAAGAAACGTCATTTTAAAAGCGCTTTGGGAACAAGTGGAGTACAGATGCTTTCAATTTGGTTTAAAAAACACCCGGAATTTATAAATGTATTTTAACACTGTTTTTAAAATTAGACAAAAAATCCTACAATGCTATTCATTCCAAGGTAAAACATATTGCTGGTAAAAAAAAAAAAAAGTGGAATATTCAAATAAAGTAGTTATTTGAGAAATAGGAAAATATTCAAAATATTAAAATTAAAATATTTTAAATGTATTAATTTACTAAAAAAATTAGAATCCTAAGAAAATTGCGTCATTTAATTTTTTCAATCTATTAATGTTAAATAATACCTATTTATTATTGTATAATATTTTCTGTATTACTTAACATGTTTAATTTGTTACATAATACCTAATTGCTATAAGATGTTCGATAAAACTATATCGTAAGCAAATTATTTTTAAAATGATTTGCAAAATAACACACGATATATATAATATGGATATATATATTATGTGCAGGTAATCGCATAATGAAAAACTATTTCGAAAAGGAAGATCATTTATTGTAGTTAAAGACGACTGAGCATGGTACGTAGAATAGGTCGTAGTTTATATCATTTATCGTAATACAATTAATATGATTCATTGTAGTATATGCTTCATTGAACACTATTGTAAATAATTAAATGTTTGCTAAATAATACCGGCTTTTTTATATTTTTTCAGTGTAACTGTTGTAATTTTATAACTATTCTGAACACGTATCTACTTAAGGCAATTTAAACTTAAACTAATTGCAATGGAACACTCTGCTCTGTTTCTGAGAAAATATTAGAGAATATTTAATAGCATTTGAATACCCATCAGAAAAATATTTATTTAAATTCTGCAAGTAAGGTTTGTTAATCATTCAGAGTTATTTTTTTAACTTTTGCCAGTTTCGAAATAATTTCTTACTTATTTTGAAATAGGCTGAAATTCCTTAAGAATTTATAAATTTAAGCCAGTATTCACATAATCAAAAATGAGGAATAATTTATTATTTTGTATAAAATTAATAATTTGAAATAAATAAATTAAACGTAGAAGTATTTTCTCAAATAAATAAACCTATAATAACAATTCTCTCTCATTTTTTTACAACATGTAATTTAAAGAGGCTATGCTGTTTAATGTTCAATTTTATCAGTTTCTAGAAACCACATTGATATCAGTAACTTCAGTTTTTGCTTGGCAAAAATATATAATTATAATATATCTTTATTTCAAAATAAACGCAATATATAAATTAAAATATTTCTTTAAAATTATTTGAAATATCACTCATTTTGTTAACAATTCAATTACAGTCTGACTCATTTTATGTTGACAACTATTTACTTAATAAACACTACAATATTTAATTAAAGTATTTGATCAGATTGCTTTTCAGTTTTAATTTCAAGTATATAACATAAAAGAAAAATTTAAAATAAATAAGTCAAATGCAGCCGGTATCAAATTATTTAAATTTTATTATTAATTATTTTAAAAAAATCGTACACTAATGTGTATTCAGACTTTGACAAGAAGTTCATTTTCTTATATATTTTTATTATATATTTTTCAACTAAACTTTACTTAATTCTATATAATGTAAACTTACTCTTTCTTGTTGCACTACAAAAGCGGCCTACAAAAATAAACTCTTCTGGAAGAACATTCGATTAAGAAGATTTATGTATTGCGTATCAGGCAAAGGCAAGTATCCAGATGGTGTCTTTTCTTATGAAAAGAAAGTGAAGAAAAAGTAGAAGTTCAGTTTCCAAAGAGTAAAGCCAACAGTATCGACTTCCCAAGACAGGAAACCAAATATAATAAGAAAAAGTATAAAGCAGTTGTGATTTGTATTGGTACGTAAGTTTTACCAAAAGGTACTATTTTATAAGTTCATGGCTATTTTCACAAATAACTATGTGTTTATACATAAAAACGCAGAATTTTATGAAACATTGTGTTTAATAAAATATACTTTTCTAATTTGCATCAATAATTATACCAAAGCAAAACGTCATATTGTATGTTTCTAAAATTAGAGATTTATTATTGAAAAAAATATTTATTCATATTTGACTATAAATTAGTTTAAATGTCTTAGATAAATGTTTATATTAAGGTTTATGTTAAGATAATATATTAAGATTTGTATTGTTTTTACTAAACTCAATATATAGAAATTATATTACTGCATTAGTTATTAAAATGCATTTATCTATACCTGCTACAACGGATAAACAAACTTTGATTATAATATATAAAATATTTGACTTTGAAATAAAAAATTAAGTTATTTATTCTTTTACTGAGATGTTTTTTCAAATGATTATAGTTAGTAATAATTAAGTAGAAAAAATAGTTTATCTTTATATACGTTGAAAAGGTTCTTTCCCTTCTAAATTTTGAATGTTAAATTAGAGATATAACTTATGAGTCAAATAAAGCAGTTATTAAAAAACAAAATTTGTCTTTATATTTCCTTTAAATTGTAATATTTGGCATGCTATGTTTTGGCATGATTATTTAATCTCACGAATATGCAATACTGTGTTATTATGTTAATCTTATTAGAATCTTGACTAATTTACAAATCAGAATAACTATAGAATTTTGTTTCACTGGAATGTCCTTATGAATGAATACTAAATGAAGATTTAAGTGAATTCTTTAAAACAAAAACTGATAATAGTTTTAAATTAATAAAATACGTAAAAACACATTTTCAAATCAAGTAAGAACTTAATTAGAAATATCAATAAAATTATTTTCTGTTTGAAGCACTGATTTAATCCACAAAATAACAAAGGATAGGATATTAATGGTGAATGAAAATGTTTAAAAATAAGAAATGTTATTTCTTAAGATTTATATAAAAGATAGAAATTATCATAATCTAAATTTAATGCATTTTGTTGAAAAAGAAACTCTTTTTTTTAACTGCTAATGCGATTGTTGGAGAACAATCTAAAAGTTCTCAACCAAAATATAAAGTGATCTATTTTGAAGTCAACTTTTTCATTTATAAATTTTTTGACGAATACATATGCTTAATAAAATTAACATTAATTCCACAAAAGGTACAATATAAATATTTCTTATAGATAACAATCTTCTTATAAGGCTTGTTCCAATTTTTTAACATGATTATTAAGATAGATACATGTAGCAACTACATTAAATAACATTTTTAAAATAACTATAAGTACAAATAAAATCAGTAATTTAAGAATGCAAATAAAATTTTGTACCATGAACAATTATTAAGTTTAATAACTATTCATAGTTTTTATTTTTCATTCATTTTTGGATTTTTTATGCATAAAATACAAATATATAAAAGATATAATTTCTGCAAATATGCGAAATCTGATGCAGGGCGGTACCGTTTATGAAAACACCAGCATTTAGTGTTACATAATTATTTAATTGAAATCAGAAATATATGAATATTGAATCTAAAGAAAAACGTGCATCATTAAATCTAAAGAAAAATGTTCGCTTATAAAAAACCATTCTAAGCTGGTTGGTTACGCGTCGTTCACGTAATCAAATCCCGATTCAATAGAAGATCCATCGTGTTCACCAATGATAGCTGGAACATGTACTAAAAGATCGCTATGTTATCCATTTGAAATGATATTACTTGTATTGTCATAAAAAGTATAAAGAGTTAAGGGTCATCTGTTTATAGGACTTGCTTCTAAATTACGAAAAATCACATTTTGAAATTACAACAGCGCTCACACTGGATGTATACTATACAAATTTAGCATCATTTCCGCCCGTTGTAGTGCAGAAAGTTAAAGATCTTATAATAAATAAGCATACAAACACATCAAAATATGTTTTAATTTTTAATTACATACTCTTATAGGAAATATATGACATGTTTATATTGTATAACATAAAACTGATCAAAGGTTTATGTTGTTGTTGTTGTTGGCTCATCCTCTTTAAAGGTCTGATATTTGTCAGATCAACTCCAGTAAAGTGTTGACAGTTAGAATGTCAATGACTAGTAGGGAATCTGAGGGTAATTCCTGTCGGGAAAGTCAGGCGCGATCCAGAATATGTTTCGTTTCGGTGAGGCTGGATGGACGCAGCATTCTTTACAAGTGGGATAATTTTTGTACCACGTTCAAACGATAAGCATTTTAGATGTCCACTTGAAAATCTGACCAAGCCAGTTTGAGATTTTTGGTCACATTTTATTTCCAGAAGAGTTTCAAGAGATGTTCCAGAGTGTTGGTGGAATTTGCAAGATTGAATGTAGTCTAGATTTTTCATTAGATTAAAGTTCCTGATATGTAAGTGATGAACCAGTGGGCATGTCCTCCTAACTGCCCTCTTTAGACAGTGGATCTGCGGTCTCATTTCTACTAATATGTACATGGGATGGAATCAATTGGAGATGTACATCATGGTCTTGGGAGATTATTTTCAATTTCAGCGGGATAGATAAACTTGTTTCATCATTTATAGAGGACCAGTCACTGAGATGTTGCAGTGCACTACGGCTGTCCGAAAAACTACATAGTTCTCCAAAATCATAGTTGCTGGAAAGGATAGGAGCAAGTCCCACCTTAATCGCTATCAGCTCACTTCTGAAGACTGAGCAAGTGTCCGAAGTATGTTGCTTTAGTCTAATTTTAGATTTCAGATCTAATTTCAGGAGCTCTAATATAGTCTCCGCATCTCTGATGTGAGTTTGTTTGCTTGCAGTGGAATTCAGATCAAAGTGAAAGATGACTCTTGACATTCCCTCAGAGAAATCAAAACAAGATCTTAAAGATTGAGGTTCAACCTCGCGAAAAATTAGGTTTCGAGATTCTTCCTGGCTAAAAGGGGTCAATTTCTTTAATCTTTGATTATTTTGCCAATTGTGTAAATACAAGAAGGTCGGATAATGCAGGCAGTAGCTAGAATTTTTTTTAAAAAATATTTTAAGTTAGCTCTTATTCTAATGTGCAATGGTTGTACGCTTGTCTCGTATAAAGCAATAAACAGATGGGCAGCTATTTCTGAGTCCTAAGATGATACGAGCGGCATTTAGTTGTACTCGTTCTAATTTCAGGCGATTCGTTTTAGATGCGCAGGAATAAATCGGATAACCATATTCAAGAATAGGTCTTATAAGTGAAATATATGAGGTTCTGAGGGTGTTTGCATCAGCACCCCAATCTTTTCCAGCATGATATTTGAGAATGTTAAGGTACTTACGAGCCTTCGAAACTAGATGGTCAATATGCTTATTACAGTTGAATTCAATGTCAAGAATAAAACTGAGATATTTATGATGTTTTTCATAAGTGAGAGGCTGGGAATAGAAAAACAATATTGGCTTATAGTAATATAGGCGTTTACTAGTGGTGAAAAAAATCGCTATTGAATTTGCTGGATTGAAAGTTAATTTGTTGCAAACTCACACAATGTAGTCAAAGCGCATTGTGTTGAGTTCCATTTCGATGTTGATTACACTAGAGACTGACTTCCAGTGTACAGTGTCATCGGCGAAGATTGCAATGTCAACAAGTGTTTGTTTCTTTTTCTCAGCCAAAAATCTCCTACCAAAAATAAAGAGAAGAAAGTAGGGCTCAAGACTGATCCCCGAGAAACGCCCTGTGCCAGTCTAAAAGGATCTAAAAAGAAATTGTTGAATTTGAATCTTATAGATCTGTGGTGCAAGAATTCGGCAATTTAAACCAAGGCAGAACCACTAATATTGAAGAAGTCATGTAATTTAGTGATAATCTCGTCTTTCTACATGGTATCAAAGGTCCTGAATAAGTCAAGCAGAACCACCACGATATGTCTAGATGGTTTAAAGTTTTGGGCGTCTCTTCTCTTTTGACAGAAAAAAAGGACCTTGTCAACTGGTGCTATGAATTTTTCTATCAATCATTAGAATCATAATTGTTTTATGAGTTAAATTTATTAATTAATATACAAAAATGATTTGAATCGTAGATAACGTAAGATAAGTTAAGTTAAGATACATAAAAAATGTTTAAGAAAAATAATTAGATATTTTAGTATCGAAATTTATAGTATCTTAAATAATAAAAAGTACACATGGTTTGAAAATATACTTTTATTTTATTTAATAGAATGTATCAATAAAGTATAGAAAAATGTTATGCATACGGCATGTTATAAATGTTAGGATATAGTTAACACATTATAGCTCTATTCAATGAGTATATATCTGATGGTACTGAAGGTAATTGCGACACATTAAATTGCGATACTCAAACATATAGATACGAGTACGAGTGTCTACTCATTCGTGAAAATGCTCAGCTAAAAAGGTATTGCTAAAGAAGAAACCAGATGTGGTTAATCGCAAGGTTGTACTGTTCTTAGCCGATAACTTGAAACCTCAAGTCACGTTTGTATGCCAGGAGTACCATACGGAAACTTGGTTTGGATACTGTATATCGTCCTCCTTATTCACATAATTCATAAGAAAATGAAATAATAATCGTGAATAAAAAGAATCTTATGCAATTTGAAAAGAAAACTGCAGCAGCTTATTCTTAAAAAATCTATTTATGTATAATGAATATCATTTAACGTATACAAAGAAGGCATAATATAATTTTCTAAATTATTTACTAAGAAATATGAGACAATACTATCAAAGAAAATATTATAAGCATTTTAAAAGTTTCCCATTAATGAAGATTTTCAATTTCTTTTGACTATTTGTTACAATTTTAAATACATTAATTGTTAATTGAATAATAAATAATTTAATGTTAAAGAGATAAATTTTCTGTTACAATTAGATTAAATAATATTTATACAATATATTTATATTGTTTTCTGTAAATAATGTTATTGAAATTTATTAGAATTTAAATTTTTCTTTTAATTCTTAAAATGTTTAAATACTCTACTAACAATTTCACTCTTTCTGTAGTTCAGAGCATGCATATATTTTACGTGTATTTACTTCTGTGAAATCAAATGATACGAAAAATTATTATATGTAAAACTTAACTGCAATTAGTTTCTATATTACATTTGGCAACAATTAATCAACATTAGTTTGTCTCTGAAAATTTAGTATTGGTTATTTTAATTTTATAAATATTTGTACAACAGTTTATATAAGGATAATAATAAATTTTAAATTCATGCATTATTTTAAAATTTTGCTTGATGTTTTATAAAATTATTTACTGATACACTTATCATTCTTATTTTTATAACTAATTTAAGTTTCTTCTGCAATATTTATTCTTTTAACAACAAGCATATATTTTTTGTTACAATATTTAAACTCAATTTTGAAATTGACCTGAGTTATGAAACACTTTGGATTCATTTAAGAATAAGTTTAATAATAAAATGATACAATGTAGATTAATCCATTAGTTTAAAAATTCAATAAACTTTTGGTTACTGTTTCATACAGCTGTGGTAAACTTAAGACAAAAACATGACGATATTTCCTTTTCTTAATTAAATTCCTCTAACTTAATCTGCCTAAAACCTAATATATTTGATGAGTTTTACCAGTAAAGGAGACTTTTCGCATCAAAATCACTCTATAAACTTTTAATAATGGATAATTTGAATTTCATCACATTTATTTATCGTTTATATTCTTTATATAACATATAATAATAATTGTGCTAAGGAATCAATAGGCACTCAAAAACTTTTGTTGATCTCAATTCAAAAACTTACTATTCATCAATTCAGAAATTTCAGTTTGGTTTGTTACTTAAATATGCTTCCAGCTGTTATTGGTAAGGGCAATTTAGGAGTATGTTGATTTTACTTCTCAGTTTAATTTCTTACAATTTGTTGTGTTTTATGCTGTAAACATTTACTTAAAAAAATTATTGAAAAATTAATTCAAAAGAAAAGTGTACTTTAAAATTGATAAATTCCCTCTATTAGTTTAAGAAAACAACAAAATTTTCCTAAAACATTTTCTTTTCTTTAAGAGGTTTAAATCATAAAGATTAGACATAATTTATTCAATTATTTGAGTAAATTATTTTACCGTGACTTAGAAATATACTCTGCAAAATGTTTGAAATAAAATTTAAAAAGTTTCTTAAACTTCAATTATAGTGTATGATTTATTAGACCTTTTAACATAATGGTAATCTTGATTTTGAAAAATGAACATAAATGAATTATGAAACTCATTTATATGCTATCACTAAAATAAAATCCTTGTTATCTTGATTTTATTTAAAAAAATATAAAAATCACTTACGCTTTATTGGTTTATAGCAAATGTAAAAAATGTCGGAAAGCAAGATAAATGGGATTGATATTCAAATTTGGAGTTAAGTAAAGCTGAATGCAAAAAAAATCTGATTGTAGCGATTTTCTGTTTAAATATAAGTTCCAAGTAAATGGCAGTTTTTTTCTTCGCCTTCAAAGTACTTCAACATAAATTTGCATTCAGAAAAACTAAAGATTTGCAGCCACCCACTAGCTGCATTCATCTTATTTAGCACGGAAAGGGGGTAAAAACGAAAACAAAAACAGCGGGAGAACTGAAATTTGACGCTAGCTCGAGTAAATCCTTTAAAAAAACTTTTTTCCTCACTCATCCCTTACCTTTCAGCCATTTCTTTGTTTCTATTTTTTAACTTTTTCTTGATGTTTTTGTCCTTCTTTATACGGCATTAGCGAAATTTTCGGCCTTCCTCGTAAAATGCGGATGATTACAAGACTGCTGAAAAAAAGGAGGTGGGCGAGTGGGACTAAGAAGGTACACCAGACGAAGGGGCGGTCTAACGAAATGAAGGAAAAACGTTTCATGGAAAAAGAGAGGATCAATAACCACATTAGAGGTACAACTGACGGCCCTCAATTCGTTACTAATGCCTTTTCTCCAAAAGACAAATGGAATGGTTTCATATTTCTCTTTCTTTTGAAGAATATATAGACATCAAAAGGTGCAAAATGCATTTATCCTAGGTAGTAATGCATTTATTTCATTTCCTCTGCTTATAAAGTAATCAAAATTATGTTTCAAAGAATGAAATAAAAATATTTTAACACAATATGAAATCATATAATTTATATGTGGCTTATTATATGTAATGCAGAAATTTGTAAAAGAAAATTTAAGAGTCATCAAAATAATATTTCTTACATCAAACGCAGAAATGGATTTTATAATTTCTTAAGCTTAAGCTTACAATCAATATTATATTCTTTAAGGAATGGCATCAACATGCATTTTAATGCAAAATATTATATTATAATTTACAATTTTATCTGATTTATACCTCGTGATACAAAGTTGGGTATAAGATTCAGCTGCAATGAATTTTAAATAAAGTACTGTAATTTTCCCAACACAAGTTCCCTTATTCAATTCCAGATTTAATCAAAAATAAATAAATTTCCCATTTAAAACAAGAGATTCAATGATTTTTTTTTTACTTTCGATAATATAATTATTTGAAGGCACAATCTTTATATATTTTTGGAAATTTTTAAATTCTAACTGATTTACATGAATTAACGGTAAAATAACTTTATTTTTACATGTTTTCTGCTGGAATAAAATATGTATGAGCTTTATTGACCTACATAAATCGAGGTATTATTTAATCTTCGTAACTATATACATATATATACTATATATATATATATATATATATATATATATATATATATATATATATATATATATATATATATATATATATATATATATATATATATATATATATATATATATATATATATATATATATATATATATATATATATATATATATATATATATATATATATATATATATATATATATATATATATATATATATATAAGTATAATTCTAAAAAAATTATATTGTGAGTACTATATATCCCACAAAATCTTTCATGTGGAATAAATGTAACAAACATTATATTTTGTTACAGGAATACAAACTCATCATCGACTTTTCAGAAATTCCTTAAGAATATTAAATACAAAAGATAGAACAATAAGATTTTTAATTAATCATTTGTAACACTTAAACAATTTCATATAATTGAATTTATACCCTTTCTTCAATATATAAAAGCATTTAATTAGAAGATTACACACAAATGATTATAATCCCAAAACATTTGAAAAGTTTTCTGAATTAAAATCAAACCAATATTTTAAAAATTGAAATCCCTACCGTTATTTCACAAAATAATATTCCCATCGAATTAGAAAATCTAAAAGAAAGGAAAATATAATAAAATAATTTTTAAATTTATTAAACATTTTGCTTTAGAAGATATTAAATGGATTTAAAATCTTTCAAAGCTTTTAATTCATAAAATGTAAATCGTTAAATTATTTATTTGAATTTATTCAAGATTAAATAATTTCTTTTAAATGCTATTAATTAACTTTAAAAGCTTGCTATTAAATTTTATTAAAACATTTTTGAATATTTTTGCCCTTATATAATATTATGTTATGTTTAATTCTAATTATAGTATAATTTTCACATTCAAGGACTACATCATTTGAGCATCTTTAAGAGGATAAATTATTTTCTTTTCATATGCTGTTTCTAAAGACACACAATATGTCATCAGTTATACTTAGACTTCATTAAAATTCAGGATGAATTTAAAAAGGTAGAAATTCGTATACCTCATGTAATAATTTATTATATAATGCTGAACTGCAAATTAGTGTCTATTATAGAATATTAATAGGACCTTCATTGCAGTAGGACTATTTATTATACATTTATTTTTTATACAATAAATGTAATGATATTATTATACATGCAAAACACTTTTTGTGACATTTATGGTATTTATTAAAATGAAGCATAACATTTTTAACAGAAAAATAAAAGTAAAAAAAACATATCATGAAAAGTATAATAAGATGAGAAAAAAAAGTAAATGAAAACAACAAGGCAAATTAAATGAGGTGAACGAAATCTCTTTTAGTATAAAAATCATTTAAATTTCAATATATATAATATATATATATATATATATATATATATATATATATATATATATATATATATATATATATATATATATATATATATATATATATATATATATATATATATATATATATATATATATATATATATATATATATATATATATATATATATATATATATATATATATATATATATATATATATATACAGAAAATGTAACAAAAAATGCATCAATGTTTAATGTAGAGGTGTGTGTTCAATGTATCAATGTATATATTAGAACGATATTAGCCAAAATAAACATACGAGCATTTTATTGCTTTCCTTATCTTACTTGCAGTTTTTTTATTACTTCGTCCAATATGAGATTTAGCCAACTCCGGCATTTATGTAAATATTGTAGGGATGTCATTTATGTAAGTATTGTAGGATAATAGCACAAGTTCAAATCCCGTATTCATGTTCTTTTTTTACTTGTATTTTTATAAAAAATTATTATTATATTTCATTTTAAAGAAGAAAATTTAGATTTCTAACATTAAATTTGCTCGTTTATTGTTTCACATGATTATTTTTTCATTTTATGTTTAATATATTGATTTTTAATCGGAGGACAAAATTCTTATATAAATAATTGGATATAGCTAACTGATGAAAATAAAATTAAAGTATATTGTATAAATTTATCTTATTTTAAGTACTATCATTATTTCACATTAGCTGAGTAAAAAAAATGTTTAAATGGTGATGGAAAATTTAATTTTAAAATTGGATTAATGAAACGTCTGTAGTTTTAAATTTTTTGCAAAAAATACATTCATGATGATTATGTACCAAAATATATTTAATCTTTTTTTAACAAACTAAACTTTTTAATTTCCTTTTGAAATTTTCAAAACTTTCATCACTTGGCACATGTATTCAATCATCATTTATCTTCGTTAACATCAAATAAATCGAAAAGAAACGAATGTTCTAATTATATGGAAACGGAATTTTTTATTAGATGCTACAAACTTAGCTTATTACGCCATCATTTTGATAGAAGGGGAATATAGCAACGAAAAATGCTTGGTTGGAATAAAAGCGAAATCCTTAAGGCCTGTGTTCTGCATTAGGAAGAGAATAAAATGACATTCTTCTTTTCGAGGCAACATGAAAACAGGAATAAAGCCTTTTACTTGTTAGAATAAATGTTTCCATATTGCGTGATATAAATAAAGAGCTCTTCCGTATACTTAGGCAGTGTTCATCCAAAATGCAACAAGATGACTGTTATATCATTCATTATATTCCTCTTGACAGCCACAGAAACTTTCTTCTCCCGGCTATTTTTCAGACCTTTGAAGGAGTGGAAGAGTTCTTAGATGATAGGTGGAATTGTCGGGCGCCGAAAGTAAAAATGCTTCAGGAACGATGCACGCAACACTCAATGATAAATAGGCATGTTATCAGTACCATTCCCTATAGTTTTGTTTTTGATTTTGTGTTTGAAAACATCTATGAAATTGTACAAAATGGAACTTTGTTTCAACAACTGTCAATGAATTAATTGTGTGATATTTGAAAATTCCAAGACTATTTTAAACTAATTAACATGTCCCAATGAAATATGTTAAGTTGTTTGCATTTAAGAAAAAGTCAATTAACAAATTTGCTGCAAATTAAATTGAATTTAAGTTTTCTTTGAGATATTTTCATAAAAATCATAAATTTTCCCTTTTATTTAATGAAATAAAGGTTCCTAAAAATATTTCATCAAAAAGGGTTTCAATAATTTTCTCATTAAATCCAATGGAATTTATTAGACATATTTCTGTACTGTGTATTTAAATATTTTTCGATTGTCTTTTAACGTATAAAATATCGATTATTTTGTTTGTATAAAATTAAATAGAGTAGGTATTGCACATATATTCAATCATCATAATTTACATAACAAATAGCAAATTTAATGTAACATCAGCATTATGATTAATATAATAGAATTATAATATAATAGAATTAGAGCTGTTACTGTTGCCTACATTTAGTTATGATACACTGCCTCAAAAATGTTTCATTTATATTTTAATCCAACTACTATTCAATAAATCTAAATATTTTTCTTCAAATCTCACTCTCTCAGTGTATACGCTTAATTTATTCATTGCAGTAGCTTTTTAACACAGAATCTCCTTAAAAAATAAATGAGCACTACTTTAAAAAATAGAATAAAATTAGAAAATTGTTTAAATATTTTTTGTTTAAAATAGAATGAAAAATAACTTAGAACTCATTATTTTAAAAGTTAAATTTCAAATTCCAATTTAAAAATATTTTACTATACTAGTAATGTAAAATTTCTCGTCAAACTATTTATTTGCATACTATTTAGGAAAATAATTATTAAAAACAAAAAATTCAGCTGTGAGCATAAAAGCATAAATTGATTTTTATTGCATATTTTTCATTTACAATATTGAGCACTACTTGAAAAATAAAATAATAGATTAATATTCTTTCTCTTTCACATTTTTTAATAACAGTAACTATATATATAACAGTAACTAATATCAAAAATCTAGAAAAATATTTTTCAAAATTTTGCGTTTTTATTGTTGCTAATTTTCTTCCTTCTTACCCATTATATATCTATATTATTTTTATGTTTGTTACAAATATAAAATAGCTCAAAAAATTCCAATTTTATTGATAAAGGTTTTCTGTCTTCATACTGTATTTAACAGGAAGATCAATTTGCAATTAAGCACTCTGCTTCAAGAACTTTGTTATATTCTTTTTTGGTAGAGGAACTAAATTCATGTGTTTATAATTTTAAATTGTAAGCTTCATAGTTAACATGATAGAATGATCCAGAACTTATATTTAAACATTTTAAATTAACTTAATATAAAAATAATTTCTTTCTTAAATAGTGAAATAATTACGATTAAATATAGAAATATAGCTACTTATTACTATTTTTAATTTCTTGAACTATTTATTATCCTGTTATTATTTCATATTATCATCCTATTATTATTTTTGAATTTCACTGTTTTTATTACAGATATTTACATTAAATAAATTTATACATTTTCTGGAATCAAACTTAGAAAACATTAATCAAGATAATTGTTGGAAATAAAATAATATTAAATTTTAATTATATCACTGTATATTTAATCTTAAAGGAGAGTTAGCATTTGATTTTTCTCAGCTATGTGCTTATTGTTAACATTAAAAGCAAAAGTAAGATTTGTTGGTAATTGATCATTACTCATGATCAGTCTAAAGCAAAATTTTACAGTAACTAAATAACAGTACTAATCTGTCGTTAGAATAGTATTACTTTAAAGAAAAACTGTACAAAATCATTTCAACGATTAAGTTCAGAAAAATACTAATAGTTTACCTAATTTGTTCATCAAATGTTTTTGGATTTTTTAGAAGTAAAGCTTTATAATTATTAGAAGATTTATTTCTAAGTATAATAAAGGACACATTTTGTTCGAAGGAAAAATATAAAATTAAATAATACTGCAATAGTTTATAATATATGCGGGATTTTATTAGCTAAGAATTCTAGAGAATTAATATTTTTTAATTTACATTTGAATTTTTTAATCTGGTCCAGTTTAGTTAGTTTTTACTAAATACCTTATTTAAATTAATACAATAGCAAAATGCATATACATAATGTAAACAAAATTTTTATTCCGAAAATCTTTCATAAGTAATTATAATCTTATTAAATTTTTATGCCACATTTTTATAAAGAATATTGGTTTAAACTGCTGTTATATATTAAACTTTATTTTATGATCTCTTATAAATTTATTCGAAGAATTAAATTTATATTAAAACATTCTTGTATAATAGTTTTCCGGGTAATTACATAATAAAATATAAATTTTATTTTAAATTTTGTAGCTGTGTTTTTTTCTGTAATCTTGAATAGGATGACCGTTTTAGTTAACAAATTATAAATTGTACAAATTTAAATATTATAGAAGATGTTTAATCATTTTTCACATATAAAAATATTCCAAATTAATATTTAACTTTAATACTATTTATTTATATTGAAATAAATATGATTACATAATAAATCAGACATTATTCACCTTGTTTGTAGTATATAATAATAGCAACTATTTAAACCTTATAGTTATTTTCTAAGTTTCTAATATAACTTTTGGTAGATTTCTGATATTTGTATGTAAAATTTTAATCCATTATATTAGATAACATTATAAATACAAGTACAACTTAATTCGATTACACTACTGCAAGTAAAATTATTATTTTTATATTATAATACTATTTAAAAGTTACATTACTATTTTTATATTACATTACTACTAATTTATATCATATTATACATTTTAAATGAAACAGTATTAGAAATTAAATGTAAAAATAACTATAATCATTATATAAATTCCTTAGAATTAAGTTAACCGTCTCGAATGTAGTAGTTTTAATAGTATAATAGTTAAAACTCTCCAAATTATTCTACCTGTGAAAAATACACAAATTATTTAATGTTAAAAAGATTCATTTCATTTGTAGGTATTATATTGTCATTCAGTTTTGACATCAGAAAAATAAAGTACAGAGTAAACATATACTAAATTCAATTTAAAAATAGACAAATTTTAAATCTTATATACGTTGAATTTTGATTTCAATTAAATTAATTGTTTTTTATGTGTTTATTTTTTTAACATCATAAGGTGATTTTAAAAGTTTAAAATTTGGTTTATTTTCCCCATCAAAAATAAAAATTTAAATTTGATATATTAAAAAGAAACAAAAACTTAATTTCAAAACATAAAACGAGAGTTGGGCAACAATTTGATTGCTTATGCAAAAATATTTACATTTTATTTCAGACATTTACTAAGCACTTCTGTCCAGATTAGGTTCTAGCATTCTATTGAATTTAATAAAATCATAATTTAGGAAGACAAAAATAATTCTACAAAAAAATTCCCCCTTAGATTGGATTTGTCACAACATTCTCACAGTAATAATAAAGATCACAAGGCGTATATTTGTACAGCGGAAAGATGCACAACATAAAACATTGAATGAATTTCGTAAGATATAATTCATTGTCAAACATAATAGTTTCAGCATTTAAATTCATTGTAGAATTATTTACTCAAATTTTGCCAAGATTATGAATGAAGTAAAAATTTCCAGGCAACATAACGTAATGAATATGCAAATAAACAATTTATTTCTTGTCAGATATTATGCATCCACATTTGTCAAAATATATTTAATTTGATGAAAAATTATTTCCTTAGTCATTAAAGATGAATTTTTGGAAAAACAAATTCTGGATGATGAATATGAATATCATATGGATGATGAATATTATGATGAATATGGTTTAAGGTATGACTCTCTTTCGTAAAATTTATTAGTTATGCTTAACCATACAGCATATTTAAGTCTAAGCTCACTTAAGTAATCTCATGCGAATATCTGAAATTTCTTCATTATTATAATTTTTAAATCATCTATTCGTCATGTACAAAGTAATCATTGCTTCTTCAGTACCTGCTTCTTCAAAATTTAAATCATGTACAAAGTAGCCAAAGAAAACTGCAAAATTTAAATTTAAAAATATTTTAAATAACAAATAAATTGATTATTATTTTATTTTTATTTATTGTTTTAATAATATAAAACATGTAACTCATTTAAAGTTGAAGTACACACTAAAACTTATTTATCATACACATCAAATTAATTTAAACAAACAAAACTTCAATTAATTTTAAAAACGAAATAAGAATTTAGATGTATCAAAAATAAAATTAAAATATTCATTTTAAAAGTAATTCCTGAAATGTTTCCCTCATTCCGGATAATTTTATCAAACTTTCTCTTGCATATGAAACATATTTTTTATTCGTTTTTTACATCTTCTTTTCCGGATGAATAGCTATCCCTTTAATCCCGGCAACATATTCCTGCGTCAGTCACATCACACATCTGGGTAATCATTAAGCCGTACACAGGTCTCGAACTGGGCGAAGGGATTATTTCTTCCACCCCTGACTCTGTGTGGTGGGTGATTATTGTAGGATTTACCCTGTCACGCTGCTCTGCCGATGGCCCTTACATTTATCACTGTATACGTGCTTATTTCGATAACTTGATCCATGTTTTCAATCTTCTTTGTGTCTCCATGACACTGTTATCCTCTTTTTATTTGATCGCCTTTTTTCGATACTTAGGATTCCAGGAGTGAGAACTATCGAGTAAGCTTTGTCCCTGGTTATTGTGTTTGTCTTCAGAGCCGCAGGTCTTCAAGATCCTTTGCGTCAATACCTGATGCATCCGAAAGGAAATTCGGTTGCATTTGGTATTCTTCTACACAAGTCGATGCACTGAATAAATGCATCCCCACTCTCTTCGCTCATAGAATATAGCTTTTTTTTAGGTCGATAGTGTTGGAAGAGCCATAAATTTTCCTTAATGTATTTTTACTACTAATGATGGCAACAGCAAATATTTAAACATGTCTAAGGTACTCGATTGCGTTCTAGTTTATTTATTATATGTTTGTATGTGTTAGTCAAAAAAATTGAAAGAAAACAATACGCTTTTTTTTCATATTCGTAAAGTATATACTTTAATTAAAAATGATATTTCATCTTTTATTAATTTCTTAATCTTTCATTTTTATAGATTTTTTTTATCGATTTCTTGCAAATTTTTTTAATAAATGTTGAAACTTTATTTTCAAATAGGTTTCCAGAAAAAAAAGATTATGGGAGAATAAATGATGATAAGAAATTAATTTTAAGCTCAGTATGCACTTCTTATTTTACAAAGCTTATTTTTAATATTTAAATTGCAAAATGTGTTAAAAAGAATAAATATGAATATTTTATAGTTAGAAGTTTACACATTTTACATTATATTTAAATTTTATGCATCTTACTATTATCTTTTACAATCTACACTTTTTGACAAATGAATTTTATACTGAGATATTGAATAGAATATTTAAATAGCTTTGTTTTCATATTATTATATTCTTTTTGATTTTCAACAACTTTTTGACTACTTAAACATTTATATCTATAATAAAAGTTTTACTAAGTTGTATAATCTCTTTGGGATATTTAATAGAATATCTCAAAGAAATTTATGATATTTATATGTTAAAATACAGAGACTATACCAAACTGCATTATTCAGGGATATATGTTAGCTAAACGTTATATATTTAAGTTTTAAAAATACCTAAACACACACACACAAATATTTGCATCACATTATGTCTTGAAAGAGTTTTGTTCAGAACAAATAAAAAAATATTTAAAACTAAAGATGAAACAACCGTTCTGCTAAATATAACTTATGATAAAATAAAATTGATTCAACGAGATATCTTTCACAGTAAACAAAGATTTGGTGGTAGCTTTGGGTATAAATATCACTAAATAAAATGCTATTTATTCCCAAAAATTTAATTTTTATTTTTTTGTTATATTTTATTTTATCCTTTTCTATATAGTTAATTCTGTAACAGTTTCAGAATAAAATTTATACTATATGCAAAATATTATGCATAAGCAATAGATCTCAAATTGATATATTATGAAATGTTTATGCATAAATGGAAAGTTTATAAAACAAAATGTGCATCAATAAAATTACTAAAGTTAAATAGGATTCTTTTAATATTTAAAGACGGATAAAAATCAATTTATATATAGCAAATCCATTACAAATGCATACAAACTTATGATTTGTAAGTGTTTGAATTGAATAGAAAAGTGCATAAAAATTTCTGGAAAAGAAACAACAAAGACCCATCTTATTAGAATGAAATATTTACTAAATTGAAAGGCTATAATGCTAACTATAGCTAACATAACAAACTTGAAACAATATAATATCATGCCACTATTTTAATGATATTCATGATCTAAAGTGAGCAAAAAACTATAAGTAAATAACCATAAAATTTGTATAAATTTTATCGTGAGAAAAGTAAACAAGTGTTCATGTGACAAAGCAGTGAAAAGAATTACATATTTTCTAAAATAAAGCATTAAACACTAAAAATTGATGGACGTATTTTATTAGAATAAGATAAAATTTCTACTGCGCACTAAAGATTACTTAAAATGAACTAAGTTTTTGGGGAAACACTCGCTGCACGACATTTGCTTAAAATGGCACAAATATCTTTGAAATTATTTTATAAAGGGATTCCTTTAAAGTTAAATAATCCTTTCTACACATATTATCATATAGGTTAATATGAAATCATTTAATTTGAAAAATAATTAAAATAGTAGTATTCAACTACAAAAGCACGGCAAAAAAATGCATTTAATTTTTAAATAATTGCTTATGAATAAATGATCTTAATTTTCTGACTGTCAATTTTCTATTCTTTAGACAATTTTTTTTAATACTATTATATAAAAATTATAATTGCTTTGCAAATGTATAAAATGAATATTTAAGGAATGTTTGATAATTAATAAAAAATAAATTTATTTTGATTAAACTCTGAAATGCATTATTCTAGTTCATAATAAAGATTTTATAAATTCCACAGTATGTCTTAAGCATACGTAAAAAATTATGCACGTTGATTCTAAAATTTACTCACAAATTCTCATGCATGTACGCACCAAATCATAAGCTTATAATAAATCAAAAGTGACTAGAAAAGTGTGAATCAAAGTGATATATTATTGATAACATTCTTCCTTATTTAATAATTAATTATTTTAAAATTTGTGAGTTTCATTGCTAAAAACAAATTGATAATGAATGAAAAACAGTCGTCATAATTCCTGAAAATATGTTGCATTTTCCTTGAATATTTAAAATGAAGATTTATTTTATTGTAGTTATTGCTTTACAAGGAATACATTTGAACCCACTAGATATGCATCTATATATGCATACTATATATGCATGCATGATTACCACTATATATGCATACATGATTACGAATTCAGTAATTATATTATTAATAATTCATTCATTGCTGCTTAAGATTAGGAATTATCCAATTATATTAAATAATAATACTCACATTTATCAAAAATAATGACATTAATTTTAAAAGTATATTACTTCTTAATGCTAAGTTAAAGATTATAAGTTTCGTATCTAACTGGAAGTTACTTCTTGTAAATTTAAAAATACGTAAAAATAATTTAATACATTTAAGTATTCTTTTCAAGAAGTTTCCATTAACTTAATTTTTAGTTATGATCGTAATTCACAAAAATATAATATACTTGATTTAGCATTATAATAAATATACAATCATGTTCTCACACAAACCCTTATATATTCTATCTCTAATTAATTTAAGTGTACTAAATGTTATTTTACAGAGGCTAAATTTAACTGTACAGAGGCTAAATTTAATTGTACACAGGCTAAATTTAATTGTACACAGGCTAAATTTAACTGTACACAGGCTAAATTTTATTGTACAGAGTCTAAAATTTTACAGAGGCTAAAACTCACTATTTTAATAAGACAATCAATCAACAGTATTTAGATACTGTTTCACATCTTCAAATTAAAAGCTTTGTTAAGAAAGAAACTGTTTTACATTTTTAGGCAAAATAAAATTAAATTTACTATTCAAATTGAAAGATTCAAGTTAAAAATTATAATACGTTAGAAATAATTGGTAAGTAATAAAATAAATATGAATACTTAAATATATATGCGTAAGTGATTGTTATATTTGTGCTTGTAAAGCTTTTGGTAAAGAAAATTAATAATAAGGCTATTATGTATAATTATATAAGCAATATTATACACTTACCTACCAATATTTATACTAAAATGTTCCTTGTAAATATGGTATTATTGATATTACTTTCAATATGTTTTTACATATTATTTATATTTTTTCCATGAAACATAATTCTACATTTTTCAAAATAATTTCTTTAGGAATAGTTCATTTGTTAAAGCTTGATATAAAAAAATTATTATGTTCTTAAAATATATCTTACGTTACATTTGACTTTTGTGGACTTATATATATAACAAATAATTTTGATATGTAATAATATATAACAAATAATTTAGATATTTATTAACAATATTTCCCATTATTTGTTATTTTAGAGCATGATAAAAATTTGTTTGAAAATACAATTTCGCTTATAATGTTATTTGAAATGGTAACAAAATTCTTATAATTTATTTTACTTTCCTCTCTATTAATGCTTTCTAAGTATTTTATAATTTGATGTTGTTAGTTAAATTAGAGTAAGATTAAAAAACACAAAATTAGAGATTTGAAATATTTAAAAATTTGCAAGTGAGATTTCAATAGAAAATTGTATTTGAAAATATGAATTTCTTATAAGAAAAAAAATCAATCATGTATATAACATTTTCTTCAATATGTTAATTATGTAATTATTGAATTAAAATAATTTACGTTGTTTTATCACTAAAATAGTATTTACTATTCACATTTTCTAAAATCACGCATTCCGATTGTTAGTGAAGAAATTTCACATGTAAATACTTTTTAAAATAGGTTATAATAGTTTCTGTATAGGATTCTCCAAATTTCAATGTGTTTTTTTAATTATTTATATTATAAAGTAAATTTTAAATTATTACCAAAAGAAATTCGACAAACAACTTATCAAGTTTTGACTTATTTTTAACATATCAAATAAGATAGTGCCAAACCCAATTTAAAAGTGAAATTTAATAAATAGTTTGAAAAAATTAAAGATTTAATTTAGAAAACTCTCATAATATGATCTTTTAGATTAACATATAATGAACGAGTCTGTTTGTAAACATTTTTATGAAAGCGAAACAGTATTAATTTTTCTACTAACAATATAAATGTGAAAAAAAGTAAGAAAACTTTGGGAAATCTAAAAGAAAAAGCAATACCAAGAGTACCTGCTTCTTCAAAAATTAACTTCATAGAGGGCGCCGTTCTTTTCCCCTTTCTTGTTCCCCTGGAAGCACCAACCGAAGTCGATATGAGGCCAGTGTGGTCTTGCACTTCACTTGCGTTCAAGCCACCAGCATAAACAGTCGCTATTAGACATGCCGCGTGCAAAATCCTTGTCGGTAGAGTAAGACATGTGCTTTGCTAAAAAGGAAACATGGACTAAAGTTTATAACTATTGACTGAACGGCATTTGTGATTTTTGCAGTAGTTTGAATCTCAAATTTTCTTTCTGTTAACACTCATAAATTTAAAAGTTTAGGAAGAAAAATTTTCGCGAAACAAATAAATTAATTATATCATACTGATCGTGAGTTTTTCTCATCTTAATAAAAAAATGCATGTTCTAAAATAAATTATAATTAATTGATTGTTTTACTCAATTTCAGATTTTTATTAAATTATAAATTGATGAGAAATAATAAAAATAATTCGGATGTTTTTACTTATTCTGGAATACTGCTTCACAATGCAATAAACAATACAATTGAAAGAAATATTTCTTTCAAAATTAATTTAAATATCTTAAGAAAAATACAAAAATCTAATTGGTCTAAATTGTGTTTTTCCCGCATCATGGAAAATTATATACATGTTAATAAAATACTTTAAATGTGACTGGATACAGAAAAAAAACTATATGAATGCAGAATTACTCAAAGTACTGTTTACTAATTGCTAATTTTAAATGAGAACAGAAAGTCTATTAATGGAAACTCAGGAAATTATGAACAAAAGTTTTTAAATAAATAGTTATAAGCACTGCGAATTTTTTAAGAACTATGTTTTAAAATAAAATAATTAATTTTCAGAGATATCTTTAAATAATTAACTGCATGTTTTTCCAAAAATCCTTATTTTATTAAATCCCAAAACATGTTAAAAATTATGTTATAAATATTAAGTGTTTCTTCGATACAGCTTTATAATTATGATAAAAATTTTAACATAAATAGTTTTCTTTTTTTACTTTTTACCTCAAAATTTGCATTAAAATGCTATTTGACGAAGGAACTAATCTGAAAACTAAATTCAACAAGCATGGAATTCAGCAAAATTTTGGCCTCTATATCTAAAGCATGAATTTTTTTTATTAGAGATAGATAGTAAGGCGTTTTTTATTTGAAAATATTACTTTAAAACAGTGTAAATTTTTATAGTTATAAAATTTAAAAAACAAACTTCTTTCATTCTGAAACTTGCATCAACAAATAAACCCTGTATTTATATGAAAGAAAATTAAGAAAATACTAAGGAAGATTAGAAAAGAAACATTCATTTCGCAATCAAAAGAAAAAAATTGTTTTAAACAACTCATAAATAAAGTACTGTATTGCAAGAATGATTAGATTTTTGCTTCAAATGTGTTTAATTAATTTGTATAAAAAGTTATAAGTGACTAACATACCTCAAAATCTCATTCATCAGAGACTGATATATAAAAGGACTACATAAATTTAAGAAATTTGATTGAAATTTAATTCTAACGCAGTTTGAAGTCTTTAAAATTGACTACCCTTGTGTAATTGGTAATTCATTTGAAATGAAGAACTTAAGTACAGCTGAATTTGCTATTTTAATTTGGATTCAAATTGGTAAGTAAATTCCTTATTTTTTTAAATATTTTAGGTAGTAAAATTCCATTTCATTTCTTTTTTTATAAATTAATTTATTTTTACCATAATTTCCAGCAACGATTTTAAACTTTCTCAAATTTATCATAAAATTAAATCAAAAAGAATTTGTTTTATTAAAATTTAGCAAACATTTTGGAAATTCGCAACAGATGTTCCTTAATTAAATGATTCCATTTCAAGTAAATGTTTTGTTTGCTGTTGTTGAAATAAGGTAATGAGATTATATTAAACAATTTTTTGAATAAATTTATTGTGGTAATAAAACTTTAAATTCTGAATTGAAACAATGAATGAGATTTCAAAACATCGTAATATAAACCATTAAATTTTCTTTCAAATTAGTATTAAAACATCAACTCAATATTCTGTAGTAAATTAATATTGTTAAGTGTCAAAATATCAAAAACTATAAACTCAAATACTTTCTTTATAAAACATTTACAAATAGATTTAAAAAATATTTAAAGTGGTAAACTTTAGGGGAATTTAGTAGTCATTTATTTAGAGAGTGAAATATTCAAACTTTTTAGAGTATAAATAAAATCTTTGCTTTTTTTAGTTAAAAATTTTTCAAAGTATGAATTATCTTATAACTTGGTGAAAATGTAAACTTTAGTAATATAATTAATAATATAAAGTGTTTTATGCAAATGTATTTTAGCGTTTAATAGTTTAAAAAAGTAATATGAAAACCTGAAAGCCAGTACGAAAACTTTTCCTATTATTTTTTGAACAATTAAATTAAAAATCACTCAAAACGCAGCAAAAAACAGTGTTAATTAATTGAAATTTATTGTAATTTATTTTAAATTAGTTAGTACTTCATGAATAAACATCACATGGTGACTTTTTAGCAGCATTGCTTAAGGGAAAATTAAAGTCATTTTCTAAGATATATTTCATAAGCACTTAATAAATTTTATTTATTCTTGTAATGGATGAAGTACAATATGCTAGAGAATACTTCATAATGATATTTACTTTATAATTTGTTCTGATAAACTTTACACGCTGATTTATATGGAATTAAAAAAAATAACTGAGTTTATGTAACTAAATCAAATTCTAATTATAATGCAAAATCTATAAGTGAATCAATCATATTAGCAAATGCTTCACAGAGTTTAGTTTAAAATTTTTTTTGTTATTCCATCATTTTAGTTATCTCATGTTTAAAATAATTTTAACTTTCGAAGAACTTTTTATGTAATAAATATATTGTAAATGAATTAATTTTTTTATATTTGAAAAAAAATATTCGATGCAATTAATATGTGTGAATGGTTGCATTTGAAATGTTATCTAACAAATAAAAATATTGAAAAAAAATCATTGAAATTATTTATTTATAAACAATAAAAAAATTTATTATTTAAAAATGTTGATAACCTATGAAAATATGTGTTTTATATATCGTAAACTATTTGACTACAGTTTTAAACAGTTCTGGCAAAATCAATTGCTAACTTCAAAAAAAAATTATGAATTTTGAAACTAGGAAGCAATTTAGGAAAAAGAAACATAAAGTAAAAATAGTTTCTTTCTGGTTTTAGATATCTGATATCACATTTTATTTTGAAGTATCTAAGTAAAACATATAACTGGATTAATAAAATAACTAAAAAAACAATAATCAATATAAAGTATCAAAAAATAATTCCAAAGTGATTGCTTCCTCGTTTTACAGTTTTTTCTAACGTGAGGGACAAATCAATTTAATTGCAAAAAAAGAAGAATAGGATATCATTTTTTCTAGGAATATAATGTGGAGAGGGATTTGAATTTATTTACAATTAGCTTGGTGAGAAAAAATTCAGCTGCGAAACATTATTCAGGTGAAATTGATATTCGAAAATTGAATATAAACTGTTGTTTACAGGAATGCTTATAAAAATATTGAAGTGAAATTTGAAAAAATATTATTGCTTGTAAGTATATTTGACTATAAAAATGAAAAGTGTATTTAAAGTATGTGAATATATATATATATATATATATATATATATATATATATATATATATATATATATATATATATATATATATATATATATATATATATATATATATATATATATATATATATATATATATATAAACTGCTTTTTATTAACTAATTACCTAATCTAGTAAAAGTGTACCAAAATAATGATATATTTTGTGTGAGAGTACTTTAACGAATTTATTAAATATACCTTTAAGAAACTTTCTAAGATAGAAGTAAATACATCAGTTGAATAGAAAAAATACATTAGTTGTAGTTTTGGAAAAAAAACTGTTTCATATTTTTTAACGAAAATGTTATGTTGTCAGCACAAATTTTCTGCTATATTTCCTTAAATATCTAAGTATTATATTCAGAAAAATAAAGAATGAAAATTTAATTCAGAAATCATTTTTAAATTTATAGAGTTTTTCTTTCTATCAATCAAATAACGTTGTTCAAATCTGTTATTAATTGTTACAAATTAATTGAACTTTTATTCGTAAAAGTGGAAAACGTACTGTTTAATATTAAAATATTTATGATACATATAAAAAAATCAAAATTGCAGTTGTCTAGAGAAATCTTAAATGTTTCAAATGGAATGAAGATTAAAATTTTATTCACACTACATATTAATGTAAAGCTGACAAACAAAGTATTTTTGAAGTTTGCTGAAAGCTTTATAAAATAAAAGAACACAAAAAATTATAGTATATAGATCAAAAAGTTTATTAACATCTTGATAAATTAGAGGAAGCATGAACTTGATAAATACATTATCACATTAAATTTGCAGATAAATCATTTAGAATTTTTAATTCTGTTCTTTTTAACTGGCAGCAGATGATTAAACCAAGATATTTTTTATTTATTAGATTATCCTCTCATGTACTTATGTGGTTCGTATTTCAAGTATATATATATATATATATATATATATATATATATATATATATATATATATATATATATATATATATATATATATATATATATATATATATATATATATATATACATATATATATATATATATACACACACACACACACACACACACACACACACACACACACACACACACACACACACACACACACACACACACACACACACACACACACATAATGTGTGTGTGTGTGTGTATAAACTTTGAAAGCTATTATTACATTCATACATGTTATCCTAACTGAAAAGCAAAAACCAATATTTATTGCCTTATTAGCAAAATTCAAACCCAAACTATAAATATGGGAAAAATGAGAGAAGAGAATGTACTTGCTTCATCTGTATTCCTAAATAAAAATAAACTATTTAGTTCAACAAACCATTTAAATATAATTTGTTATAAAAATAATATTTATGTCAATCCAGATACAAAAAATGTAACAATTTGCAGTTTGCTTACCATATATTTCAATAAATTTGAAATAGAGCACAAAATCTGAAATTTGCTATTTCCTAACTCAACAATTTTATTATTTTCAATGATTTTTTTTTACACAAGCAACTTTTAAAAAACTATTGAGAATAATATGCAAACATTCTTGAAAATATTCTTACAGATTTTAACATATTTTAAACCAATAATAAATGAGTAATTTATATTGTGAATTAGTTTAGATTAGATTTTTGAAAAGATAAATACTGAGTATAAAATGTACCATTACAATCCCGAAATGTGTATTTTAACATAATAATGTAAACTATATAAAAATTCAAATAAATAGTTTGCTTAATAATTTGAAATTAATTCCTATATCCACTACGTAGTTAAAAAATAGCATCTGTTTTTAATATTCTAAAATAAATTTCACACAATTGTAAAAAAATAGCAGATTCATTAGATCTTTTTAAGTAATTTGTAAAACTAATTGACATAATTTAGAAAATATCATTCATTTTCCTTAATTTACAATCTGTAATCAGAAATTGAAACATTAATAATCTAATTGTGTATCATGATAATTGTGTTTATTAAATAATGCAATAATATGATTTGGCAGACATTCTGAAGTTCATTCTTAAACACAACATCTTGTAAAAATATGATACAGTCAGCGTGTGTTTCAAAATCTAATTAAATTTATTTTTCCACAAAGAGCCATTATTTTCAAAAACCGTCATGTGTGCATTATTTTAATGAATATTAATATTCTTGTCTTTGAAAGATCATTTCTCATACAAAATATCCCTAATTTTGAAATTATATTTTCGACAAATTTTATGACTTTTCTGGAACATCTTGACATGTTCAGAATTGATATGCGAAGAATAAATCTCCTGTTACAGATTTTCATTCTATTAAATTGAAATTTGTGGATATTTTTAAACAAATATACTGTGTTTTTTTCATTTTAATAGTATTTATGAACATATAATTGTGATGATATTATTCAATAAAAACGTTATTATAACTGACTCATTATTCCCTTTAAAATCAATTTCTATGATAATTTTTACAAAAAAATTATTTAAATAATGCAGTTTTTATAATCAAAATGAAATTAGTAGAAATAACAATCTTAATACATTAATGCCAATAAAGTTTAAATGTTTCATTCATCTCTCTGACATTATTATGAATACATTAGGGATTCATTATAATATTATTAAAATGGAATTTTATCGTCGTGGAACCACATAAAACAAATTAAATTTTAACTCCTTGCATAAATTTTATTTAGACTTAAAATTTTTTGTCAAATGAATATAATTTCACAACTTTCAATATGCATTAAAAAATTTTAAAAAAATAAGTAATTTTTGCATGTTCATTAAAATTTATTTGTACATATGAGTGTATAACATATTGGAAAAATTGAAAACCCAAATATAGAAATCGCATTTTAAATACCAACTTATTTTAATTAACAGGGATGTAAAATGCCACTATATTCAATTTAAATGAAAAATGTTTCGTAAAATAAATACCATAATTGATTTTAAAAAGTGTTCTTTTTCTTTGTATATATAATGCATTTTTAGAGTAAAAGTTAAGCGAAATTAAATATAAATTAACTATCCTTATCAAGGTAATGTAAACATTACTTATGAGATAAACATTTGAAGTGCTTGGAAGGCTTTAATAATAGCTAGATAAAGAAAAACTCCAAAGAAAGAAAATAATAAATGGATATTTTTTACCATTTTAAATTGATGGAATTTTAATTGAATTAGATAAACATAGTTTTAAATGAAGTTATTTTTTACAATTTTGTTTTGTCATCAGAGATGTTATTAAGAAACAAATTTTTACGTGCCTTAGGGAAAATAGCATTTAATTTCCTTGCTAACTTTTTTATATAGATTACATTTACTGTGTAACTTAGTGAACATTTCGATTTATTTAAATTAAATTATAATTGTGGGCATAATTCTTAATATTTTCCTCGGATTATTTTATATAAATTATTACTTGCAGCTAAAAAAATGAAAATGTAAGCATTTACGCCTGCTTCAATGACAAAGCAATTGAAATATGATATATATATATATATATATATATATATATATATATATATATATATATATATATATATATATATATATATATATATATATCATCGTAATTCATAAGTCACTCATATTTACACATGTTTCATACATTATTTAAGTTTTATTCAATTTAAATGTTATGTATGGTAAATTTTTGGCAATGAGATTTTAACAGAATGCATAAATCTAAAATTACAGACATTGTTAACTACCATCCCAAATACCAAGGTATAATGTAAATTACTATTTAGATAATTTTCATTTTGAAATTCCAAACTTTAAAAACTTATGATTAAACTAGGACAATATTAGGACTGCTACGTTGGCCAAATGAAATAATATCACTGAAAATGCGTGTATATGAGATCACATAGTCTAGAATCTTCTGTTTGGTTTCTGTTTCTAGTTTACGAGAACTCCCACCTAAGCAGCTGTCATTTAACAGAAAGCAAGTTGTATGCAAACATAGCTGTTCAGGTGAGCCACTGGCAGTATCTTAAAATTAATCAATTAAGAATACTCGAATAACATCAAGAGTCTCGAAATTTTGAACAATGGTCGGTTGATGAGGTCACACTTGTGCTTGCATCATTCTCTCCATACCCGCGCCACACCACGAGAAGGACTTCAGACGGCAGAGATTAACTTGGACACGTCCCTAACCTCTCTCATATTCACTGCCACTAATAATGCTTTACTTTGTTGATCTAAAATGCTGAAGAGCTACTGGGGCACTCAGTGTAAGAAAGTATGCCATTGCTCACAGATCACTGTGTGGACAGAGAAAAAAAGAAATAAGTACTCTAATTTTTACTTTATACAAATCTGAATATTTATAACTCAACATTTAAAATTTTGGAAAAATAACGATCAAACAGTTGAATAATTTTACAAAAGTGTTTTACTTAGTGAAATCATTTTTTATTACATTATAAGTTTTCTTTTGTTACATTCAAACAATTTTAATATTTGGCAAAACTGCTTTTTTAAAAATTAAAAAATGAAAACGTATTACCAATCTAACAGAAAATTAATTTTTTTTTATCATAAACTTAAAATTGGTAATTTAAGAAAAAAGTTAGACATAAATTTAGCATACTACATAGACATAATCTTATTTTAGCAATAATGTACAAATAATTGCCTTCGGCACAATCACAGACAAAAAATGTTTCACCAATTACTCCAGAATTCAGTCTGTAAGATAGAGAATGTAAAAGCGTTAAACTACGTATACGAATGTAAAGACGTTAAATTAGATACACACATTTATAATAGTTTATACTAAATAAAAAATAGTAATCGTCGAAATATGTAATATATTTTTGAATATATATATACATACATATATATATATATATATATATATATATATATATATATATATATATATATATATATATATATATATATATATATATATATATATATATATATATATATATATATATATATATATATATATATATATATATATATATATATATATATATATATATATATTTACACACACACACTACTGGACATTAAAATTGCTACACCAAGAAGGAATGCAAATAACAGAACGATATTTATTGGACACATACATTATAGTGGAAAGAACAAGTGATTAGATTTACAGGAAATTAGGATGTATATATCTTGAGAAATCAGTACCCAGAGCAGCCACCTCTGGCTGCAATAACAGCATTTATCCGCCTAGGCATGGAGTCAAACAGAGATTGTATGGCATATAAGGGGATCTCAGTCCATGCAGCTTCAACACTATGCCACAGTTCATCAACAGTAGTGGATGGTGAGTGATGGCGTGCCAATCGCTCGGCAACCATTGACCACACGTTCTCAATTGGTGACAGATCAGGAGAACGTGCTGGCCAGAGTAACAGTCTAACCTGTTCTGTATCAAGGAAGTTCAGAACAGTATGGGCAACATGCGGTCGTACATTATCCTGTTGAAAGAAAGCATTAGGAAGGCCTCGAAGATAGGGCAGAGCCACGGGCCTTAACACATCGGAAATGCAATGGTTGCTGTTCAAATTTCCGGTAATGCGAACAAGAGGTGATCGAGACGTGTATGCAATGGCACCCGATATCATCACTCCAGCAGATTGGCCAGTATGGCGATGTCCAATGCAAGCTGGCAATGGCAGTTCTCCACGATGCCTCCAAACACGGATGCGGCCATCATGGTCCTGTATACAGAACTGAGATTCATCTGTAAAGATGACGTGATGCCATTCCCGCGTCCAGGTTCGTCGCTGATCACACCATTGAAGGCACTCCTGTCTGTGACGCAGGGTCAATGGTAGCCGAAGCCATGGTCGCTTTGCAGACAATCCATGCTGCTGCAAGCGTCATCAAACTGTTAGAGCAGAAACTTGTTGCCTCGCAAATGACTCCATTTCTCGACTCAGGGTTCGTGACGTGGCTGTACGATCCCTTGTGACCATGAGGATGTCTGTCTTCTCTGCTGTTAGTGATGGGGTGTCGCTGAGATCCTGCATGACGTTCCGTATGATTGTCCTGAACCCATCGATTCCATATTCTGCTAACAGTCATGGGGTCTCGACCGACGCGAGCAGCAATATTGCGGTACGATAAACCGCAATCCCGGTAGGCTCTAATCCTTCCTCGATCAAAGTCAGACACGTACTGATAGGCATTTCTTCTTACACGAGGCATTACAACAACTTTCTTTGCCGAAGACAACGTTGAAACGGAAATTGAGTATGAGAAAACTGCTGTCAAATCTCTGGTTTTATACACATTGTAGATGTCGCTACTGTCGCCTGCTTTGTATGAATGCGCTGAAAATCTAATCATTTTTTTTTTTATCACAGCAAGTTCTACCTGTCATGCAAATTTCACGTGTGTGGTGTGCCGCTTTCCTGGTGTAGCAATTTTAATGGCCAGTAGTGTATACATATATATATTCAAATTTTCATATGAAGCTAGAAATTGGCACATTTATAAATAAATATATAATGATTACTAAAGAAAATTCAAAAATTTTAAAATGTTGCACATCATGCTATATTTTTGGAAATTAAATTTACGCACACTCTTATTAGAAATATAACCCATTTAAACCCACATTTTAGTAATTAAATTTGATGGGCATTTATTATATTAACTAAACTAATTAAGAAAAATGCTTATTTTTAAACTGCTGATTGTATAAATTTCAAAGATTTTCAATTTACCTTTTAGATTAGTATTAATATTCTTATTCACGTTCTTCAACTGGTAATTTAATTTTACACTTTATAAAGAAGACCTTTTAAATTAAAATTTACAAAGTAGTAATTAAGCTAACAAAAATGCTTGGAAAAAGTTATATATGTTAATTAAACAGAATAATTAAAACTGAATTTAATTAAATATTTTAAGCAAGAGTATATTTCTGGATTTTCATTTAAGCTTTTATCTCACAATCAAAAACCTACTAATTATAAAACATATTTAATATCTTTATTTAAAACGTTTTGAAAAGTAAAATAATGACGAAAAAGCAAATGATGTGCTCATTAGTTAAACGAATATTTCGTAAAGTATTTTTATAGTAAGGATGTTTTTTAAATGTTTATTTTTAAACTCCTCCAATTGTTTCACGTACTGTTAATAAGTGTTGTATGATTGTAATATAAAATTTATCTTTCCTTTTGTTATCAAAATTGAAATACAGTATTTTATAAATATTTTGTTGAACAAATTATGACAATATAACAAAAGATAAAATATTTATGTTACTTGAATATTTGATAAAATTAAATAAGTTATTGTGCCATTTTAGGCAATAATCACACACATACAAACGCAAAAAAAAACGTTCCATAACTTATTTTTTAATAACATGCTAGAATAAGAAGGTCCTATTTCTAAAAGTAAGGGTTTCTATAATAGATGATGACCACTAGATACTATTGTAATTTAATTCGAAATAGTTTTAGCTATTGTTATCTCTGAGTTTCTTTTAAGTTTTAATAATAATTTATTAACTACGGGACAAAATATCTTTCCATAAAAACAAGATGAAAAAAATACAAAAATATAATCTAAAAATTAATCAACTGAATATTTTATTAAACTATCTCAGAGTTAATGAAATATTTAAACCAGTTTTTCTTAAATTACAAATATATAATCAGAAATTATGATAATTAAAACCAAAATTTTTATTGGGATGGTATTTAAAAATTTCAAATGAAAGAAATCATTCGTTAATTATAGAAATAGTTATAAAATATAATGCATAATGCTCAAACTATTTCCCATTCTTTTCCTATTTATTCTAGCGTTAAATAAAAAAAAATAAAACTGAAATTTTTAATTGTGTGCATTTATCAGAAGATGCGAATTTCTCAACGATTCTCGATACATACCTTAACATATATCAATTCGATAAAAAGATTTCTGTAAAAAAAAAAATCATTAACTGTTCTAATAAATATAAAAGTTTCTTTCTAGTTTGCCATTATGTTAATAATTGCAAAATTCAACAATTTCAAGTTTTCCATAAAAAATGTAAAATATGTTGAAGTGAATTTCAAACTGTGTTTATAATAACCAGCATGAGACCCTTGATTCTTAGATGAGAATACGCTACATGCAATACAAAGGCAAGAAATAATGATGTGACTTCTAGTTTACTTGTTAAGACGAGAGAAAAAAAGGTTGTCTTTTGTTCACTTTTCACTTAGAAAAATCACTTTTCTTTACTGATTCAACAAAAGACTATTCACAAGCAAAAACTACTTAGGAGATCAATTCACTGGCTACAAGTCTTGTTTTCCTAAGCTTCCTTTCTTTTTATCCTTGGTTATGTTAAGACTTAAGTTAAACTAGTGTTTCCTTTTCCACATTGATGAAATACAATACTTATTTCATACATTGAATGTACATGTAATTCTGAAAGAAAATTTTGAAATACAACACTTTTTGCATTATTTCTATAGTTTAAATTATGTATCATGCTTACTATTCTTATTAATATTCTTCTTACTATTCTTATTCCTGTCAAAATATTCGCAATAGAGGAAAAAATGATATAATAAAAATTATACAATACTTACACCAGTTAACATGCATAATGATCTCGTTGAAGTATATTAGAAAAAATTCAAAATGTTCGTAGTTTTAACGTTTGATTTATTTTATTTTCTTTAACATTGAAATTCTACTTAAATAATACGCATTTCCCTTGCAATAATAATAAATTTATTCCATCTATAATAAAATTTATGAAATGAACGTGTGTTTTAAATAATAAAAAATTATACATAATGGATCAGAAACTTTATTAAGTATAAATATATTTTAATCATTATTTTTTTAAATTTTACTAACCAATAATATAACTAAAAATATTGGTACCTTACATTTTTAATAAATTTCCTCAAAATATTTAATTCTACTTAATAAAGCAAGTAAGGTATCATACAATGTTTTTTTATTATATTAAAATTACAAAAATAATTTGCTTTTGCTTATATGCACACACGCACTTGTATATATATATATATATATATATATATATATATATATATATATATATATATATATATATATAAATATATATATATATATATATATATATATATATATATATATATATATATATATATATATATATATATATATATATATATATATATATATATATATATATATATATATATTTTAATTTATATAGCCTTCAATATAGAATTGATAACATGATCTAATGTACATTTTTCCTGTTTCAACTATTGGAGAAAGTTTTGTGAAAAAATTACTTTTTTCAATATTCACGAAACTTTAAATCAAGATTTCAGAGATTTTTTCTAAAATTGTAATAGTTTCTACATAGTTTTAAAAAAAGCTAATAGAATAAATAGTTTCTGTTTTGAAACAAATATTGTCTATTCTAATATTTCACATTATTGAATTTCAAATACTTTTTTATTTAGTATAAAATGTAAAAGTAACAAATTCCTTACTATCAGGGAAAATCCAAGTTATATCATTGATTTCATCAGAGTTTAATGCGTTCTTGCCTTGATGCAGTTTATTCAGATTTTTTATACAAATCGATTAACTCTTCAATTTTGAAAGAGAAATATCAGAAAATTTTTCTGATATGATTTCATTAAAATAACCAATGCAAACGAGTGAAACAATAGTTATGCCAATATATCATACCTCATGACGCATCATAAATCTCCAAAAATGGATATTTTGAGAGAAAATTAAATTATTTCAGTCTAACATAGATTATTCCAAAGAAAAATATGACGTATAAAGAATAAAAAACACTACATCTCATTTCCTTTCTGCTGATTTATTTTCTTTCTTGAGTTTGAAAGTGGTGTAAAATGAAGTATCCGTTGGAAATAAAATTGTCCTGTCACAAAAATTCAAAAATTATATTTCCACAAATTCGGATAAATATTTCTGAATTTCTATTGAATTTTACAAATGAAATCTTAAGAACTTTTGATATAAAATTTAGAATAATTTGACTTTTAATTTTTTAGTTAAAAACATTCTGTGAAAGTTTAAATATGAATCTTTAAACATTAAAAGTTTTATGAAAATATAATTACAATTTCACCATGCACTACCTTTTAATATTTTTTTACCTGACAAATATTATAGATTTTGATATTTAATTTATTTTTTACAAAATAAATTAATTTGAGTTATACATTAAAACTCTGTCTAAACATTTGTTCCTAAAATACTTATATAAAGTTAATCTTGTTAATATAAAGAATATTTTATCAATTGTTAGTAATAACCACATTGTCTGTTAAATGGAATTGTTTTATACCATGAGGATATATTCATATACAGTACGTCTATGTATTGTGATTTTAAAAAATATACACGAAGAAATATTGTAAGAATAATGTAGTGATATATAATTGTATTTCCTGTACACTAAATTTTGCTCTGTAAAAAATATATATTTTAAAGTAAAATAATTACTTTGAATACCATTTTACAGTATATATAAAACATTCTCCTAACTTTATCTCTTGTAAAATCAAATTTGTATTATAACCCTTATATTCTATGCTTAGTTAATATTTTGGGATGTCTGATTTAAAAATCAATGCACGTTAGTTCATAATATCCAAATTTTGAATAATTTTATTTAGTGATTTAAATTGATTATAATTACAGGAAAATGATACATATTCATTTTTTATAAAGTTAAATTCTAGAATAAATTCATTTATTAATATATACTTTCAAAACAAAATTTTTCAAACAGAGAGATAAAGTAGGTCTTTAATGTAACGTAGAAATATATTATTTCATCTAACGTAATATGATCAAATGGAAGTCACAATTAAGATTCAAACAAACATAATTATAAAACATTCTCTTAGTTTCATGAAATATAATGCCTCATCTACTTTAACGAAACTTTTGCAACATATTCAATTCCCTTCTTAATTTCTCTTCCATTCAATTAACAGTTTTATCACAAGAGAATTTCATCACATTTTCTGTAAAATAATAGAAAACTACGACAGCATTTTCTAATGTCTAAAATCCTTTAATGCAAAACTTCACTCAGATTTCAATTACAAGAGAAAGTTATTCAGAAGTATTTTTGAAATAATTGTGAATAATTTTCCCTGGCATTTTGAATCCTTAGAGAAATTAGTAGAAGTTTTTCCATCAAATATCTAGATTAATGCAATCAATGAAAAATTATTGTGTAAAAGATGTTTAGCGTAAGTGACAACAGGAAAACAATGAGGAAATTAATTATACAAGACTTTTGCTTTATCAGAATGCAAATTTTGCGACTTTAAATTATTCGGATAAGTTTTATTTTTTTTTACTTTTGCAAATATTATTTAAGTATGTATGTAAAAGTATCTCTTCTTTCAGTTCATAAAAAGTTTAGTCCACGTGAAATTAATTGCATAAATATATATATGTAAAATGAAATATAACCCATTACTTGAATTACAAAATCATTGAAGAATGAGAATTAATGTTAAAAAATTGCATTATTACAATGAAAGTTATGATAATAATTTTATATTAATGGCTATAAACTATTTTCATTTTTTGATCTTATTATTTACTCCAATTTCATGAGTAATCATTCGCCAAAAAATCCATTAAAACTGAAGATTTAGACTCTATATGCTAAGATTTTACAAAATAACTAATAAAATCCCTGCTAACTTTACTTTGCCTTTGAAGGAAAAAAAAAGATGTTAACATTAATATAAAACGTGGATTAAGAGTCTGTTAGACGATGGTAGAAATACCAATCGTTAAAAAAGCAAATCAACTGCGCACTTTCCTTTTCAATAGGGAAACCAATAGGGAAAATTCAACAGAGCTAGTTCAATGTTGTTTGCTTTATGATTTAAAGTTGATCATATTTATCAACTGGTAATATATACAAAATTAAGAGATGGTAATGTTAATAAACGGTACTATAAGGCAATGAACTGAAATTTTCGAGTCTGAAAATTCAGACGTGTGAAAAGAACTGAAAAACTTCTTTGCATCAAAAACAATCTAATTGCTTTTCATGGAGAGAATTCCTAATTTGAAAACATATTGACAGAAAATTAAAGAGGCTGGTGGAATTACTTTGAGAATTTTGTAGGATATCAATCATTTATTTTCTGGTCTTTAAAAATGCTAAGAACTTTATTGGTTACTATATTGATCGATTAAAATTGAAGTTTCAAAGAAATTGATAATATTATTCCTTACATTTTGTATTTTTTTACATTTGTATACATTTTGTATATAATTCCTTACATTTTGTAGAAATAAATGTTTCGAGTTTCAAATCGACTTTTATTGGAAAGTTCAAGCAAGATTCCAGTCAAAGAATACGAATGATCTAAAAAGCTCTAAGCTTATTAGTATTTATAAAGAATTTTGTCCTTCTTTATTTCAATTTTCTTCTGCACAGTCTATTATTATTTTATTGCATAAGTCTTATGTACACATGCAAAATTTTAATCATTTTTATTCATTCAAAAAATTACATTTGGTGCAAAGCATTTTTGTTGACTTCTTACCAAACATTTCAATTAAATATTATATTATATACTGTAATTTTATTCTTTAAGACACAAACAATTTGTGCTAGTATTGTTTAACCTATTAAATATTTCTATAGAAATACAATTTTGTCTGTGACAAAATTCTCCATAACATTTCGACTTAAAGTTTAAGAATAAATTTCAAACATTACTAAAACAAATTAAACATTTGATTTGACCACCTATGGCTGAATGCCTACATATCTGTTTTCTAGACATGGGAAAATAAGCTTAACACGAAAACCACTGTGTCTAGTTTTCAAGCAAGCTTGGCAATTAGTTTATCGACACATTGAAAGGATGAAGCACAATTCTTAAGTTCGGTCCTTATGTTGACCTTTGGCAGCATAAGGACCGAACTTAAGAACTGTGTCGGAGAGGGAAATGCTGGATTTGAGCTTCCGGGCTTCTCAAACATTATTTATTCTCTGAAAATCTAAGGTAAAATTATAAATATTCTTTTCTTTCTTGTGATGCTCTACTCCCTGTAACGTGTGACTAGATTTTCTATTATTCTGTTTTTGAGTTACATTTTGGAATAATATTGTCTCTATGTTTGTAATAGTTTTGAATATTCACTGTTCCCGTGACATAAGTAAAATAAGAGAGCGAGAAAATATTTTGACAAATTACAAGTTGTCAGATGACACTGCAATGAATCCATGAAATATTCTTCAGGATGTAATACGCAAGTTGATTAAATTTTTTGAACAATGAGTAATATGAGTGCTATTTTTCTACATTTTTCATCAACACATATTTTACAAAAAAATCTTCATTACCATGATTTTATAAAACAATTATTATTAAACTTTTAATCTATTATTCATATATCTAGAGCACAGATTGCTTGTAGAACAATAGTACACTAATGACACACCTCATATCATCATTGAAATCTACTCACAATTGTATTAGGAATTTTCAGATGACACCAAAAATAAGTTTAAAAATCCTCATTAATTAACATTTCTGCGACCAAGTCATTTGAATAAAACATAGCTATTTTAAAAATATCCTTTATTTCCTTTTATTGATATCAAAATTAGGCAAATAATGTGTCAAAGTTTTAACGATAGCTTTTAAGATAATAATAATCATACACTTCTATCAATCACTAATTGTGCACATTTAAAGTTAGAATACATTGAAATATATTCAATATTGTATCATGAAGTTATGTCATAGTCATATTTCAAACAGGATGGATAAATCAAAAACTAAATCTTAAATTTTGGTATTTCAGTTATAGTAAGATGAAGCTGATTTTGAAAAAGAATCCACAGTAAATGGATATACCAGGCCAAACAAGAACAATGCACCAGGTCATCCAATTCACCTTGGAAAGTGTGAAAATTATTATGAGATAATGTCAGAGAAAATATATTATTTTTACAAACTTATAGTCATACACTTAAAGCATAAAACCCTTTATATGTATATCAGCCAGGGCACTCAAAATTTTCATATTCATAATTAACATCATCATTTTTTAAAATTACAATTTCAATTCACCTAAATTTATTATTCATACTATATAATAATCAAGAATAGTTTTTTATGTTACATCACATCTTTTTTTGTAATATATATATATATATATATATATATATATATATATATATATATATATATATATATATATATATATATATATATATATATATATATATATATATATATATATATATATATATATATATATATATATATATATATATATATATATATTTATATATACTAATACTACTTTTCAGTCGACTATAAGTAAATAGTTATACGTTGTAAAAATATTACATTAATTGTGAAATATCCATTTCTATACATTTTTATCGAAACCAACATATATTCAACATATTTTTCTTATATTTTAATCAGCTCTAGCTGTTTCACAAATAATTTTTAGAAAATATTTTAGAGCTAATTTTTTTTTTTTGAAATTCATTCATCACACAATTTTTTTTGAAAATTTTTTGAAATCATGTCTCTTTTTATAAAAATTTTGTGTCAAAAGTTGAGAGGTATTAATGTAAATATAGCCAACTATCAAAAAAGGTTAACAAATTGAATTCAGGATTAGAAGCTATTAAATAAGAGTATAAAAACTTTACTCTGTTTAGTAATTTGAAATAATTTTAACATAATTCTATAACAAATAATTGATATTGGTTAGTACATAAATAAAATAATTTGTAATTATATATTGAATAACATTAATTACTGTATCCATGTTTTGTTTATTTGATTAATAAAATAATTACTTTGTATGTAAAATAAATTTAGGAATAAATTTACTGGTATGTTTATAAAAACAAACATAAATTTAATTAATGCAGCTTTTTAATTATTTAACAAATTTATCTTGAAACCTTCAAATATATTTATAAGTTTATTTGCTTCAAAGAAAAACCACAACATTTGGTATGATTAATTTACTGAGTTAAACAGTATATTTTTTTAAACTATTTGAAATTTTTTTTTGACTGAACATTCTTATAAGCGTTTTTCATTTGGAATGATGTCTCTAACACATATTTCTTTTCTAATTCATAAGAAGTTATCAAGCCGTGGGCACATTTCTAGAACTTCCGTATAAATTCCTTGAGAAAAATAGGGAACGTAAAATTGTCTCTAAGAATGTCATACAAATTATTACCGCATGGAAACGAGATTTTCTCTCATTACATTTAACGACGAACAAACTATTTCAAATACATTAAATAGCTATTTTTTCATTTTTAATGACTTGCATTCAGCATAACGACCTATCGACCATAAACCTCCTTTCCCACCTTGGACACGAGCATTCTAAGAGTCTGGCAATGTACAAGAGAGATAAATTAGGCCATTATACTTAACGGGGCTCCCAAACAAGCTGTGAATGACAGCTATAACCTTTGATGACTGCCGATTGCTTGGCTGCAACTGTCATTTTAACGGCGAGATTAATTATCCACGTAGAACAGCTGCCGGTAGTTATTTTGAATAAACGCTAATGCATTGAAAATTTGCTGGAATGTATGTCACAGGGGTGTGAGCCATAACATTCGGCCCTTCCCCTCTCTCTTCTCTTACAAGAGTGGACCAAGAAAAACCAACCATGCTGAAGAGATTGCTCGCAATTAAAGGGCTGTTGAATATGCATTAACGTCCTATGCTCGAGGCGAGAATTAAAATTCGAACTTCTGAAACAAGTACTGTTGTGATACTTCAGAGCTCGTTATGAATTCTGGTGGCAATAACAAGAACTCATTTCCCCAGAATGTATCCGGTCTCACTTTCTTTCATTAATTTTGTGCCGATGAATTAGTTATTGATTATTTCTTCTGGAGTAACATCTGTATATTTAATGATATTTTTACTTTTTCGTCAGGAAATGAAGACATAAATGTATAAAATTATTTAGTATTTATTTTATGATTAAAATTACATCTTCGATATTTAATTTCTGTTATTATCTGAATTGCGTCTTAAAAAATTAACTTTTAATTAGAATTGCATCGGATATCATTATATCAACAATGATAAATCTTATTTTTATTCATTATAGCATTTTAGAAATGGTAGCGTTTTTTTTTTAAATTAAATTTTCTAAAAAGTAGTTACTACGCTATATATAAATTTATTTTTTTTAACTTTTTGTTGTACATATTTCTATTATAAGAGTAAGATATCGTAAAAGAAAATGGGATTTCTTAGGCATAAAACCATAAAAATTATTATTTGTTATACCAACATTCAAACTGCTATTGTGACTTCAGATTACATTATTAAAATCAAAATAATAGGTGTTACTTTTGAAAACAATAAATATTTAAGTTTATAAGTAGATTATAAACTTTAAGAAATTTTCTTTATTAATTGAGTGGTTAACTTGTTTTTCTTTATACTCCTTTTTATTGTCGTAATGATTGATTCAAATAACTATTTTCAAAAGGGATATATTTAATTACGGTGATCAAAAGGTAGAATTCATATATAATTTTATTTTTATTATTAATTATGAAGTAATTAAACATCAAAACAAAATATGATCCGACGAACTTGATTTATCAATACATTAATTTAAAAAATAAAAGCAAAGATCTAAGAAAATTTGTAAAATACTTATTGCTAAATTTCTGGTTTGGTTTGTTTGTCGTTCAACGGTCATTTTTTGCACAGAAGCGCTAATTAGGCCGGGACCTACAGCTAAATTTCTGAGTTTTTACATTTCTATTACATTTACCTTGTTATGTGCCACATATCAATTAAATAGCAAATCAATAGAGATTCCTTCACTTAACAAATGAATCTAAATTTAACTCCCGTCCGAATGATGAATATTACTAACATTAAATAGTATAAAATGCTGACATTTATCAAAAATTTCAGGAGAGTTTCACATTAAAAGATAAATATAAATTTGTGGAATGATATTATTTACGTAATTAGAGGGAGATCTGTATTTTTCTCAGAAAACAAAGCATTTTCTTGTTGAAAGAGCTGTTATCTTTAACGCTGATGGTTTATTCTTGTGACAGGAAAGCTATTTTTTAGTTACATGACATTATCTACACACTTGAAAAAGTTCAAATTGTTAATAAATATTGAATGGTATGACTGACTTGATAACTAGATTTAAATTTTATTGGAAATATAAGGAATGATAAAAGAATAAAATTTTAAGATCTCCCATTGAAATTCAAAACGGCCTAAATGCTTTAAGAAACAAGTGATTTTATCTTCTAACAAACCGATAAGTTGCACGATGAATATATAAATCTGAAAAGTTAATTTACCAGATTATCATATTTTCAAGAAAAAAATTACTTTCTCTAAATTAAATTAATTCTGATATTCATTTTCTGATCATTTATGAATCTTCATAATTTTCAGATGTATTTCTTCTTGTATATACACATATCCTTATGTTTTGTTTTTTTATTCCAAAGTATGAAAGAAAGAAATGTTGTTAAGGAAATTTTTCAATTTCACATGATATGAAGCATATATTTCTGATCTCTCTATGTAATTATTTTAACTTTTCAAAAAATCTTATTTTGGCCAAAAACCTTAAAAAAATTTATATATATATATATTTATATATATATATATATATATATATATATATATATATATATATATATATATATATATATATATATATATATATATATATATATATATATATATATATATATATATATATATATATATAATTTGAAATCTAATTAAAACTTGTATTAATAGAAATCTAGAATTCACATGATTTTCTTTCCTGGCTGTACTTAAGATTCAGAATTCAAAATATTTTTTTGAAAAATATCAGGATATTATGGGCTATCATTTTAGTTATTGTTTGGAATCTTGAATATCACAACTGCAGTGGATGCTGTTGTAGGAGAATGGAATGCCATTTCAGTCTAAGGAAATGTAAATAAGAAAGATCTTGCTATCTTTAATGCTTCATAAAAACATGACTACAGAAAGCATAGCCTATTGTTAGTCCTTGAAGTAATCATCTTCAACATATACCACTTCTGCCAACAGCTTATAGGGAACTACTTGACGAATAGTCCCCAAGACACCAGCATCATCACAGAGGGATAAATTTATTCACGTACCATCACAAGAAATTATGATTGACATACTACAACACTACTCTATCAATAATATTGATATTAATAATATAGTTGGTATAATTGTAGAAACATAAAATGTAATTTTACTCAGCTGCAAATGCAAAGGAATTTTGATTACGTGACAAGAAAAGAAAAATTCATTCTTAACAAATTTGAAATCATGATATTAAATTGGTTTCAACTCATATGAGCAAAAAGTGTAGATTCGTGAGCTCAAGGTAAAAACAAATTGAAACTTGTCATATCCATGTCAATAGAAATTAGGTATCAAATGTCGTTTACTGTTGTGACGTCCTCCTTAAGTTTGTTTGAAGCTAAAATATATTTGGTTATTTAATTTTAAATAATACTCTGACACAAAAAATATCTGGTATGTTTAAAATAACTTAAAATTTTTTATGAAGAAAACTATTGGTTATTGTATTTTGTAGAGCTAAATTCATGGCTAGAATCAGCACGGAAAGTGTTAGGAAGTTACATATAACTGATGTTTTAAGACGCAGAAATATTCTGAAATTATTCAGAAATTTTATTTCTTAAACTATTTGGTATTACCTTATAATTAATTCATTTTAACGAATGAAAACGTAGTTTTTCTAAGGCAATATTTCTGTAGAATATGATTTAAACTGAACGAAGTGTGAGTATAGTATCACGGCATTCTTAACAAAAATCCATCTCAGCACACTTAGGAAAATCTTATGACTGCGCTGTTGTGTGTGTGTGTGTGAACCAAAATGTTTAAACCAGCAATCCGAATTTAAAGAATGTTCTTCTCAATTGGAATATTATGTCTGAAACTTACATCAATGATTTTAATGAATCAATGATGAATGGGCATAAATCATCAAGGCCACATATGAAATTCGTAAATCATAGATTCGATATATTTCTCTATTTTATTTGGCATTTATACGCTAAAAAGTACTTACAGAAAGCATTCTTTTATGTTCATATTTCATTCATATTTGAACTCACAAATGACTTCCAGCTGGACATTGCTTTTTAAAATATAAGGTTCAGGAATAGAACCCAGTCACTTTAAACAGTATATTTTCTCTGTAGATCTTTTCATGCTTAGAACTTAAATAATTTATTTTCATATTTATTATGTATATATACAGGGTGTCCCAAAACGACCGCATAAACTATGCAGAGCTAGATTCCTCGTTGGGAGTACATAAAAACTGCCCAAAGAAGCGTTCCTGTACGATCCCTAGTTTACGAGAAAAATACAAATAACAAAGTATGACATCCTTCCAGTGCAAGAAAAAAACACTTTATTGGACATCAGTACAACATTATTTTCATATCTTTCCAGACGATAATGCTTAAAACGCTCACCGCGCATATCGCGTCATTAATGCGCGCGCCATGGAATGACGTTAAGCCGCCGTTGAACTGGTATTTAAAAGGTTGCATCTTGTATCGGTACTCTTCGTATGGTGGCCATGTATTCTGTTCGTGACTACTGCGACACGTACTTAATGTACGGCCGATGTAATGGAAATGCCTTACGGACTGCTAGGGAGTATGCCTTTCGATATCCGCTGCGTATGCTGTTGATATGTTCAATAAAGAGTGTTTTTCTTGCACCGGAAGTGACGTCATACTTTGTTTTTTCGCGTTTTTTACGTAAACTATGGATCGTACAAGAACGCCACTTCTTTGGGCAGTTTTTTATATACTCTTAACGAAGAATCTAGCTGTGCAGAGTTTATGCGGTCGTTTTGGGACACCTTGTGTATATATATCTTTCAACTTATATCCGTTTCTGTTAGTCTCGCTGCTTCTTTTCACATTTACTTTGATACCTTAATTCTTTGTTCCAGTAGATTCATTTGATGTATAAAAGGAAACTCCTTGTATAATTTCTGCCCTTTTAAGAAATAATTATTATCTGAAATATCATAGATTCAAACCAAAAGCATTATTACTTATTATCTTCTTCGGTTGCTCATATGTATTCAAAAAGTATTTAATAAATATAATTATACATATTTTCTTCTAAAATGCATTTTATATATTTCTAGTATTCGTATCTAATATTTCAAAATTTTTTTTTTTAAATTTATTATACATCTTTTATTGTATTTTTTATTTTCTTAATATTATTGTATGCGAAAATATTATTAAAGATAAATATCAAGCACCTTTTATATATGCATTTTATTAAAAAAGTTATTTTCATAAAAAAATTAATAAATTTATTAATAAAACCATAAAAAATACAAAAGGTTATTTTTCATTCGGAATGGGAATCAAATTGGTACCTTTTTTATAAAGGAATATAAAGCGAAAAGATTACAGTGAATAAAATATATTTCCTTTTTGGATTACTGAAGTATTCAGATTTGATATAATATATTTTGCCAATATTTGAACAAATTTCATTGCATTTGTCACTAGATAATAGTTTAAATGTACCCAAAAATTACTGAAATTGAGGATTTTTTAAATTTAAAAATAATTAATTGCTTTTATTTTTAAATTAAAAAATATTTTAAAGCAAAGAAAATATTAAATGAATTAAAACATGCAAAAAGTAATAATGTATATCATAACAAAATGCATAATAATTTCTTGTTTAATATTCAGAAATACATTTAAAATACTAAACTTTTAATTTTGCATGAAAATAATTTCCATCCAATAGAATTAATTTAAAAGATTATTTCATTAATTAATTAGTATTTTTTAAAATACTTTTTATTTAAACAAATTACACTAATTGCACAAATTGTTTCTGACGTTAATTTAAATAATGTATTAATAATAAATTAATGTAGGGTAAATAACAAGTGATTAAAATTAAATTAGTTTCCTTATTCCATATAAGTTTGGTATTTAATTCTTGAAATAAAATAGAGCTTCTGATGTTTTATTCTTTCACGAAATAAGAATAAATTTTTTCATTGTAGTTTGCAAAAATATGCAAACAAAAAATTAAAAAATTCTAAGATCTTGTTTTTTAAACCAGAACTAAGTAAAGCCTGATTATAATTTCAATGTACTCATAAAGATTGCGATTCATGCTAAAATTTATAGTTTCGTATTTTAGTTTCAACAGTTCCAATAATCACTTAAGTTGTTTTCATTATAATATATCTTAAATGGGTGGAGAAAGTTTCAAAAGATTCCTCGGATTATTACTGAATTGCTTTAAAATGCTCTTATATAAATAGAACCATTATTTTACTTGTTAAAGGTTACACAAATTGCATCTAGTTTACGTATCTAGTATGGAAGACATTTTTATAATTAATATAAGAAATGATTGTATGAAGTAAACAAGAAAGTTCTTGCCGTTTTCGATTGTTGTCATTGAATGAAATGAAGAATAATTGTACACATTAATGTATGAGATGTTTATGGCACTGGTCAGTCGAGAGTAGGAATAGCAGTCGTTATAAAAGCAGGTTGACTGTCGAATTCATCAGTCGTAACTCGTACAGTAGCTAAGCGAATAGAAATGGGTTTGTCGAAGAAGCTCATTCGATGTTGTTTACTTTACGATTTCAAAATGGGCTTATAAACTGCTGCATCAAGTCGCGGAATATGTCAAATATCTGAGATTAGAGCTATGAATGAATGTGCGGCAAAGAATGTTTCACAAATTTAAATCAGGTCATTTGTCTCCCTGTGATGTAACTGTTGAATTAATCGTCAGGTGGCTCACAATGAGCTGCTACCAAAGGACTAAAATATACTACGGACCTGTACTTGCAGCAGTCGGAACGTATGCGATAGTAATTGCAAAAAAGAAAACATAACTGGTTAATTACAAGGTTGCACTGTTCTTGGCGAATAACGCGATTAGGCATTCCGCGAGGTTAAATGGGAAGATCACGCAGACATTTGATTGGGAGACTTTTTTGCCGTCGTCCTTCCTTGCCTGACCTTGCACTACCAGTTTCCCGTTTCTTTACTTTTTGGTGAGCAATCATATACATTAAAAATTCTTCACCAATAAAAAGTATTTGCGTGAATCAGTCACGGACTTCTTAAAGTCTAAAACCCTCGAGTTTAAAGGCAAGTTGATTGTACAGCTGTAGACACGCTAGTAGAAGTTGCTGGATGCAGACGGTGTTACTCCGAGGACTAACAATAGGCTACACTTTCTGCATATCATGTTCTTTTAAATCATTAAAAACGGCAAGAACTCTATTATTTACCAAGTATAATCGATTATCTTTAATAATTAATCTTGTAATAATTTAATGTTTTTCTCTCATTATTTTATAGGGCTAATTAATAACATTTTGCAAATCAGTCAAAATTTGATATAAATTTACTATTCTTAACATAAATTTGCTAAAAATAGAACTTTCGAAGATGTTCATAAATTAAAAGAAATGTTATCTCTAGTTATTTAAGATGTTATTTAAAATTACGTTATTTAAAATTCAAACTATCAACAATGAATAGTATTAAAATATTCATTTCTATTCAATAATACATCTCAGCCAAATTAATTTGAAACTAACATTACATTTTACGGTAAACAAGAAAAATGCATTGTTTTTATTCTTCGTAAAGATTTTATAAATATTTAACATCAGTCTAAAAATTTCCCATCACCTCCTATTTGATATATATAAAATCTAACACATTTTGGGATTAAAACAATTATAATGCGACACTTTCATACATTCTCAGTTAATGAAGCTCTTGAAGTCATTTTCTAGCAATTATAATATTTTTGATAAATATTTTAAATTGGAATGATAGTTAAAATTACATACAGCTGAAACTGATATAAACTATATAAAAATTTAATAAAGTAATTCCCCACAAAACAGTTTTTGAATTGCGTTTCCCTTTCCCAAATTATTTTTTGCTAAAAATGAATAATTATGCTAATAGCAAAAATTTGCTTTAAAGAAAACTTAAAGTTATGATACTTTAAGCATCAATTGATTCTAGAATTTTTTCCTTTTACTTTATTATTTATAATATTTTTTATTATTTCATTGACTAAATTATGCGGATAAAAATCAAATAAAAGTGAACTAAATGAATTTTCAAATACAATAATGAGATATCAGGATGTGTATTTAATAAAATTTGACTTATATAAACCTATACTATAAGTTAGAACAATCTTCTTCCTCTTGAAGAAGTAGAAACAAGGACATTCGATCTGGATATTATCTGATCTAAAAAATTCAATTCCGTCATGAAAATATAAATTATTTTACTCAGTTTTGCAATTACTTAGGTTATTGACTTTTACTAAAATTCTAGAATTTGGTGAGAAAAAATAACTTTAAAGAAACAGAAAGTCTTTATATGTAAGATCTTGGAATTGGGTGCATATGCCCATTCTAATGTAATATTTTATCAAAAATTTTTGTATAATATTTGTAGGTAAATCTCTATCTCTAATTTATGTATGAAAACTTCTTGCTTTCAAATTCATGCTAGAAAATTAAAAATGAATACATAGAATAACTGAAAAAATACTAAGCGAAAGGAGTAAAATTTTCCTTGAATGATTTTAAGTTCTCTGTGATATTGCTTTGATAATATTTCAAATAACCGAAATCAGTTATGTTGTGGAGGAATGCTCTCATATATTTAGATATTATAGCATTGTAGATTCAATTCTTTTTAGTCTAACTTGCATTTCAGGGAAAAAATTTATTACAATATATAAAAAATTTTTTTAACATTTTTGTTGATTGTGGTTGAATGAAAAACAGTATCAAAATTACATGTGAAAGATAGAAAATATTTTTGTTAATTTTAAACTAATATCTTAGTGCAAAAGAAAAACATTAAAATTTACATTGTATATAAAGATAATGTAGAAACAAGAAAATATATAAAAAATGGTACTGGCGGTGTAAAATTTGCAATTTGAAATGCTAATCAAGAAATATAAAAAAATATAAAAATTGATGCAAAATTTAGAGTAATTGAAACTGTTAAATGGAAAGTAAATTTAAATATTATTGAGTTAAATTGTCAATATCATCAACAGGTAAGGTAGAAGGGCGCTCCGTGGCTGAGTGGTCTAAAGCATCACCGCTAATCGCTTGAGAGCGTAGGAGTGTGGGTTCGATTCCCACCATGGCCCTGGGTGTTTTCTTCCTTATTCTTCTGGGGTTGTACATCTGTCATTGTGCTATTTGTCCTATTATCAACGAAGACTTACAAGCGGATCTCAAGAATCAAGCATACAAGTCTGAATATATGTAATGTAATAAAAAATAAGGTAGAAGAAAATAATGAATTAAAATATCTAAGACTACTCACACAATAATATCGAATCCTTTTCTCGATATAATTAGAATGATGCTTTTTTCAGCAATACTTAACTCTGTGTTTAATCATGTGTTAAAATTAGTGAAGAACAGTAATAAAATTGCTTGGTAAACGACCCTTTTTAAGACAATTAACAAAAAACCTATGAAAAAAAATAAAATTTTCTTTTGTAATATTCTTTTCTGTTGAAATTTTTGATGTCCCTCAAGTGTTTTGAATGGTTTAAAAAGATAATGTTTTAATTTTCAACTTGAACATTATTTTCCTAATTTTTGTTAATACTGAACGCAATTCATATTTTTGTACAAAAATTTATTCTCCTCTCTGTTTGATTATATATCATTTGCATAGTTGAATATCAGTAGAAGTAAAAGCAATTAAATCATCTACAGAATTAAGTATCAATCATTTTGAGATCTATCACTTCTTTATTATAAAATTTTTCTGTGTCAGTAATCAATTTCAATATTTACTTTAAATTTTGCATTCATAACTTCACTTATTTTTGAAAAAGAAAAAAATAATAAGCAAGAAATATATAAATATGCCATAATGTTTTTGTCCAGAATTATATTTTTATTACTTTACTTAAATTAATTAATTGTACATTTAGGAAAAGAGAAAATACTCAACACCTTAAAAGGAATAAAAGTATTTACAATGTAATATATATTGAATATTTTTTGAAAAAATTATAAAATAAAATATATAAGAAATTTCTTGTTTATGAAAGCTTCTTGGAAAAACTTTGTAATCAAATAAAAAATATCAATTTTAAGATATACATTTTGAATTTCTATGAAATTAATTTACGAAACTGTTTTGAAATATTTCTAAACGGGGATTTTTTTTAAAAAAATACTATTTCTTTATTTTTTAAAAAAAATCTATTTATGCATAACCATTTAATATTACGAAAACCAATATTCATATAATTTTCGGTAACTTTCCTCAGACCTTTGTCCACCTCAGACCACTAATATGTCAGCTGTTATTATTTATTAACTAAATTGTGAAATATAAATAATTGCCTATGTGGGCTTTATGTTGAACAATTTTCACAATTTTAAAATTTTAAACAGGTTGATTAATAATCCGTGTCTAAAAGTCGATATATATATATATATATATATATATATATATATATATATATATATATATATATATATATATATATATATATATATATATATATATATATATATATATATATATATATATATATATATATATATATATATATATATATATATATATATATATATATATATATATATATATATATATATATATATATATATATATATATATATATACATACATACATATCTTTTAGGCTAATATAAAGAATTACATGCTTCATGCATGTTATCTTTGTGATATATAAATCAGCCATTGTGAATGAAAAGCAATATTTCAGACAACCCCATCAGTAGAAATTCCTGTGATGAATGACTCAATCATTTCCTCCCTGATAACGATCGTGACGTTTTCTCTGCCAGTACTCTACGGAGCACTGATCATTAATCAGTAGAGTCCCTTGGTTTGATGGATTGAGCTTTCAGGTTTAAAGGCCATTTATTTTAATACTTGTTATTTTAAATTTGATTGTTTGCACTTTTGAAAAGCAGTTCATATTTCGTTTTGTTCATAATATTTTGTCCATTGTTCATCTATTCTATTTTTTAAAAATCACATTTAAAAAGGCAATTTTTAATAGCTAGAAAAGAATATGCAGCTTTGAAAAATTATTTGTTAAAATATTTAGAAAAATGATGTTTATATTAATATTTGTTTTGACAAGAATACTGTTGAATGTAATGAAAACTTCATTCTTAAGTAATTCTGTTTGAAAACACATTTTTTTCAGTCTGCAACATATGAAGCTACTAAATAAAAATATTTTATGTATGTAAACACGAGCTACTGAGGGCAACAGTTAAGGAGAAAAATATTAGATTACATAAAGTTACTCTGATAATTTTTGCTAGCTCTGGATTTTATTTTTCCTGGAGAAATTTTGCTTGAGTTTCACCCATACAAGAAAAGCACATATGCTTTTAATATAAGTATAATATTATTTGACGTGATCTGAAATTCTGGTAAATAAATTCAAATATTTTTTTTGTTTACAGTCATAATTTTTGAACTTATGTTCATAAGTTAAGAAGATAGAAGAATGAGCTGATGGAATGTTCTCTGTTGTTGCTGTTCTCGTGTCCATGAAAATAGTGTAGATAACAGATAATAAGAAAAGTCTCTAAATTCCATCTAAAGTCTTGACCACTGCCTCTGCAATTAGGGGTGCATCAGGGCTGTAGAGTATTTCTTGTAATGAGTCCCTGAGTGGGACCATTCCCATTTTTAATAAATTTACCACAACAGCAGGGCATTCCAAAGAGTGATTGGGCGTGAGCTGGACTACCGGGCAGTGCTTACATTGAACATATGTTCTTGTTTTATACGGGAGAAACTTCATGCCCTTATGGTGTTCTGTTCTCAATCTGGCAATTGTGGATGTGATAATCCTGGGACAGTTAAATTTGATTAGTAGAGGTTTTTTAAAGATATGAGACATAATTCTATATTTGGCCACAGCGTTAGCATCGGCCAGTGTGATTGTGGCGATTTTATTGTCGAGGTCTCTAGCTTCTTTGGCCAGGCTATCGGCACATTCATTACCCTCAATGTTGACATGCGCGGGTATCCAGTGTAGGACACAGGATTTCCCTTTGTAGTGCAACTGTTCCAGTATGGTAATATCACAAGAGATGTTGGTCTCTCCATTTCTGATGGCTTCTATAGCTGATTCAGAATCAGAGAAAATTACTAATCCCTCGGTAGAGTCAATAGCTTGTGGGTTTTGTTGGTATAATATGAGGGCCTCTCTAGTCGCTAGGAGTTCGCTCGTGAAGTTAGAGGCAATATTGCCAGTGTTAATTTTGTATTTGTAGCTATTACCATCTGGAAGGAGGATGAGAATTATGGCACCTCCATTGCTGAGGGAACTGTCTGAGGAATCATCGATGTAGGCTATTGCAAAGTTATCCTGGGAGAGTATTTGTATCTTTTCAAGTCCTTTTTGTCTGAGAGCTATAGGGTCTTCTTTTTTAGAACAAGGTTGCAACAATTCCTATTCAAAGCAGGTGTTCTCTGGTGGGTTTCTTGGGATAAGGGGTTCTTGAAGGAACACTAAGAAGGAAAGTTCTAAGTTGAGATGTTTTCTGATTTCACTATCATGTTGGAGTGTCGACGACCTTTTAAGCCTTGTCGTATTCTTCCATTTATCAAAAACTCTTTTAGAGATGTGATCTGAATCATATGACCGTAATTTATTAGTGAACTTGATGGTGGCAAGTTTGCGCTTACTTTCTAGAGGAGGCAGGCCACATTCTTGTTCGGCCTTTTCATTGTTGGTTGATGACACTGTGCCTATAATAATTTTGGAAGCTCTGTATTGGACGGATATCATCAGCGTAGCAGGCGATTTTTGTGTCAGGTTGGATATGAGAGTGGATGGTATTCATAAAGATGAGAAAGAGCAAGGGGCTCAAGACTGAACCCTGCGGAACTCCAGCCCACATCCTGTGAGGTTCTCCCGTTAAACCTAACAGAAAATCTTCTTCCTCTAAGGAAATCATTTATCCACAATAGCGCGTTGACATTTATTCCGGTGCCATGGATAGTAATGACCGGTTTTTGGCACCAAACTCTGTCAAATGCTGCTGAGATGTCCAAAATACAGCTAAAGTTTTCTTGTGAGGCTTTTCTTGGAAGCCATCTATTATCGACTGGCACAGGTAAAAGAGCTGGTCGGTAGTGCTATGATGGGTTCGGAAAGCAGTTTGATAGAAGTGAAGTTTTTTGTTTTTGATGAGCCAGTTCATAAGTCTGCGGTGGATTACTCGTTCCATGAGCTTGCAGAGAGTGCTGGTGAGGGAGATTGTCCTGTAGTTTTTACACTCAGATGCACTCTTCTTTGGTTTCAGAATTGGAATGACAGTAGAATGTTTCCAGATTTTGGGCAGTTTGCCAGTGGCCCAAGAAAGGTTAAAAATTTCCAACAGTTGTTTTTTGCAAGATTTTCGAAGTGCCGGACCATGCGGCCAAATATAACATCAGGGACAGGGGCCTTGTTAGGATCCATATTGTCAATGGAAGCTTCCAGTTCTTCCATTGAAAATGGTACTGTGAAGATGTTTGTATGATTGTTCTCTGTTATGTAATATAGTGAAAGACTCTTTTCCACTCCATGATTAGTTTTTTGATGCTACATTTTGAATGATTTGTTACTATAAAACAATATAGTAACATTGCGCATGTTTTAATTTTACTCAGATATACAAAGGTTAACTTTAAAAAAAAATATTTACTATATTCAGCGAATGACAAATAAGTGACAAAAAATATCCTTTATTTTCCCTTTTTTATTTAAACTTTAAGGATTTATCTATAAATGATATAAAATATGAATTGTGAAATACGTAAGAGAAAATAACTAATAAAATATTAAAACATTTTTAATAATAAACATCAACCCCAATTTAAAATATCACTGTAGGAAAAATGTTAAACAATATTAGAAAATCATCAATATGGTATTTCCATTAATTTTATTAAAAATTTAAATTTTAATGTTATTCTCAGTTGTTCATTTTAATTGATCTATCAAAATAAAGATTTATTTTTAAAAAAAATATCCTTAACATATATTTATGACATTTTAAAATTTGAAGAGTAGTTGCCAGATTATGCTTATCTTTTTGTTTGACGACTGTATAAAATTGCGTGGTTGCTTGCATTGTATGGATGATTCAAAAATAAAAATCATTTATTGTAAACTGAAATATATAAATACATTGATTTTGAATAAAAATATATTTAAAATCATTGTACCAAGTTGCATTTTGTTCGGGTTAAATAGGTTATGTTATTGAGTGATATTTTATATTTTTAAAATTTTGACAGAGACTGTTATACTTTTGAAATTATTATTCCTATAGAAACTTTTATATTTTATATAAACATTACAGCAAATCTTATAAAAATTTGTTCAACACTATAGAGCAAAGTTTTTTAACACTCTTAATTGTTTATTTTTTACAGTATTAAATTTATTTCTCAAAGTTTGTTTACAGATGATAATAGTTTGTTTGACAATAGTTTATAAATTTTAAAATAATTAACGCTTTTATCAATCAAAAATGATTTTAAAGTGTCTTTAAAAACCAAGAGATATAATTATTTTAAATGATTGCTTAATGTGTATAAATAATATTTTCATGTACTTATAATATTTTTTAACAATGGTTGACACTGGGTATCTAACCCTTCGCCACTTCAAGGCCGAAAACTGTTACATATTTATTGTTACCCGGTAAGCACCTGTGAACCAAGTAACGAAGGTGATTAGCATTACTCACGACATACCGCATCAAACCCGTTTATAAGGTGGGCCACGTTCACTCATAATCTCAGAAGAAAGGACAGAGAAATAAGAGGGAAACAAACATCCATGCTCAAACCAGGATTCGAACCCGGGATCAACAACCTAAGAGTCAGGAACACTAACCACTCAGCCATCCGTCGGCTGAGCTTATAATATGATATATAGCATTGATATATTATTCTGTGATAGTCATGATTTGGGATATTCTTGATTTTTTAAAGTTTCTCAATACAAAATAATCTTATTCGTACTAATTCAAATAAATAAAAGTATTTATCTCCCTGGTATTTATTATTCATAAAAATATCATTCTTACAATAACAACAAATTTCTTGAGTTACAAAATTTTTGAGTAAAAACAAATTTCAAATATTTGTAACAAATGATTTTATTTTACCGAAGCCAAATTTTTTCAATTATACTTGTTAACGTTTAACTTTATTTAAATATTAGATTTATCAATAAATAATAAATTCAATGTGTTTTACTCACAGAACTTTCACCATAATTATATAAATAATATTTTTCTTTCAGTTTATACAATGGGTATTCAACAACGTGGTCCACGGTTTACTATAGAGCCACCAGCAAAATCTGAATTTTCAAATTCTAGTGGTACAGTTATACCTTGCGTTGCTGATGGAAGACCCATGCCTACAATTACTTGGATGAAAAATGAAGACCACGTCATACAAGATATAATAGGTCTGAGACATGTTCGACATGATGGTGCATTAATATTCTCGCCTTTTTCATCAGACGAATACAGGGCTGATGTACATGCTGCTGTCTATCGTTGTATTGCAACAAACAGTATTGGAGCTATAGCAAGTCGTGATGTTTACGTAAGAGCTGGTAAGTTAGCAATACTGGAAATTTAATATGATTTAATTGATTCAATTAGGTAAATATCGTTTACCTTTATTTAATAAAAATTTAAATCATAAAAAATATTACAAATACTACTATATCGTAATTCTTTTTAAATTATGGGCACAGTTGCCGTATTATCTAGAATGTCAAATTCTGAGTTTGGTGATTTTTTGGCGGATTTTCTTTTTTATCTGACAACCTGGTTTTTATTACGTCATATAGATGAAGACCAATAAGAATTATGTTGAAAATTCAATTTTGACAACCCTAGTGTTTACGTCATTGCGAAGAGGTTTAGAACATTTTCTCATTTTATTAGAAATTTTTGCTAGGAAACTTCGTAGTTTTTTTAGTGTGCTTTAGACAATTTGCTTGACATTTTGGATACTTAAATTCCAGACTTCATTGCTCTTTTTCATTACCTAAAATAATGATTTTTGTGTTCTACATTTATTATTTTTAGCTTTATTTATTATTTGTCAAAATCTTTATCATTATTTGTGTCTGTAGCTCAAAATATTGTTTAAAATACCAAAGTATTCTTAGTTCTGGATTAACGTTCAATTTCTCCGGTGGTAAGTAACAATTACGTCCTCTTGGCAACATTTCGTCATCCGTCGCCAGAAAATTTCAAAATTTGAGACCCTGGATTATACCTCACCGTGCCAAATTATGATAATTTTGCCAGTGCATTAAATGAAAGAATTATCAGGACTGAAGATTAAATTCCAAAAACTAGTGAAATTGCAAAAATAAAGATATCTTCCCTTTTAATGGGATAAATATTTTATTTTAATTTAGTTTTATGCAAACTAAAATATAAAGTAATAAGTCAGTAAACTCTTCGAATAATTGCTATTTTATATATACCTATTTATATTTAGTTTAGAAATATTAACCTAAATTGATATTTTGGCAATTTTTAGGAAACGATAGAAAGTTTTACAAAATCCTGGCCTTCTTATAAAAAGCTTAATTAAATTTGCATGTTTATGCAATTAAATACATAACTGTACAAATGTTTTTGGTAACAAATGCGTACACAACTTAATTTTTCATCAAAACGAAAGTTTTAGAGCTGCATTTAATTATTTTTACTGGAAATCTTCCTAATAGTCTATTTATATGAGACATTCAAAATATATTTGTTTCACTGAAATGAGGAAATGTCAATGATGCCAAATTAGAAATATCAGATTATTGTTCATAAAAGCATAATTAATCATATATACTTTACACTTGTTACTTTTTGGTAGAAAATCTAGCATACACTACATATAACCGTAAATCTAGTTTTCATTTATAGGTTTCTCGTATTAATTCCCATCACAAAAGGCATTGAAATTTATTATATTTATTACAGATTTTTTAAATAAATAAGTAAAGTCTTTAAAGTTTAAAAATAACTAACTGGATCATGATATCATATTTGATATACTTTGTAAGAAATCATTCATCTTTATCATAAAATATTTTCGTAAAATTAAATAAAAGTAATTAATTTCATTAAAGTAAGGAGTAACTCGTTTAAAGTATTTTTGAAAGAAACAAATACAGAAATAATACTTACAGACAAATTTACCGCTTCAAATATTATTTATATAGATTAATCATTTAGATTAACCATAACAAAAAATATTTCGTTAAAAATTACTAGACTAATCATAATGAGATCTAATAAAAATTACATTTTTTACTAAGAATTATTTCAAAACATTTGGGAAATCATTTCTTTAAACCATGTTATATATTTATCATATTATTGTGATAGTAAATATATTTGTGAAAAATAATATATCTTTTTAGATATCTTTCAAATTATATATTTTTAAAAATAGTTTTACATTAGTAAAACATTAGTTAGTTTAAAATAATTAAGTTTTAATTAATTTTATAAATATTTTTTCGAAAAATGTATCTTACCAAAGTGTAGTCAGTTTAATAATTAATTAAAAGTTGAAAACATAAAGTTCTTTTTATATACATTAAATGTAACATATAAGGAATTTGATATACCTCTATTTTGTAATGTTATTTTTTAAATTTTTTAATTAAATTTCTTTTCCTATCATTTTCATTTAAGAAGTGATGCGCTTTATTCTTAATTCGTTAATATTTGGTATATTTTGAATAAAAAAATTTAATTTCTTTTTCACAGAAAAAATTTGTGGAAAATACATATAAAATTGTTTAAACATTAAAAATTTATTTATTTTTTTAACCTTAGATTTAAAAATCATTCTAATAAGTATATATCATATAAATGTCTGTAAATTACATTTTCTAGAAGGATTGAAAAAAAAATGTAAACAATTTTATATTAAAGCAAATTAAACGTTAAATTGTTAGCTTTTTTTTTCTAAATCAGCTAAACTTAGTACATAACTTTAAAGAAAAAGGAAAATAGTCAAATTAATACGAATTTTATTTCACAGGAATATCAAAACAATATTTTTTAGTTATTTTGAGAAGGTGTCATTTAGATCCAATGGTGGGACAACTTTTTTGAGAAGGAAATATTAGGGTTCCATATAAAACAATGTTGAGATCTGAGGGATGGTTGTTGTTTTTATGTTTTCCATCTGCACATCTGTTGAGGTAGATGTTTCGACTGTTTGCTGGTTTTCTGCCTGTTGACATGTAAACATGACCCAAATTATTATATTTTTAACAACACCGGGCACAAGGGTACTCTTCACCACAACAAGGCTGGAAACTGCTACTCATTTGTTGTTACCCTTTGGGCATCTGTGAACCAAGTTACGGAGGCAAGTAGCATTACCTGTGTCATACCACCACACACTTGTTTATAAAGCGGGCCACATTCATACATCATCACACAAGAAAGGACAGAGAAACACAGAGAGAAAGTAACATCCATGCCCAAACCGTAATTCGAATTCAGGACCCACAGCTAGCCACTCAGACTTCGGTCGGCATGACCCACAAATTATGTAAAATTCCTTTCATACTTCTAAGTAAATAAATAGATACACAATTTACTTACCATTAGGCTTACAATAGCTTTTAGCTTTTAATTTATTTAATTCTTAAAGTATAGTTTTTCTTAAAGAAAACATTACTATATAAGAAAATTTAAATAGTAATCAGTGGGAAATTAAACACCTGTGCAAAAAACAGTATTACAGTTTATTAACTAATCCAGGAACATTTCAAGAAATAATGCAATAAATATCTGAATCAAATAGAATTTTAAAAAATGAATTGCTTTTATTAATTAACTGTTTCATAATGATTTACAGCAACTGTTAAATGATATTATAAATTCTAATATTTTCTTTAATAAAATATCAAACTGTTTATACAAAAGAATTAAATAAATTGTATTCCTTTTTAAATGTAAATAAATTGAAGCAGAACAATGACAGAAAAAAGTCATTTGTAATTTAATATAGTTTTCAATATTTCTTTACGTTTGTATTCATTTTTGTTTGAAAGTCTACACATGCGTTAGAAATTTCAATGAAATATAATTTATTAAATAGACAGCATTCTGTCTTCGAAAATTAAAACAACTTCACAAATATAATTTTATCACATCATGGTATAAGTGAATAATGAAAAGAAAATTATACTTGAGATCATTAAAATTTAATTTAAAAATTCAGCGGAAAAGATTATAATTCTTGCTCATCATTAATCATAAGAATAACAATTTTCACTGCGATACTTTTCTGAATTCAATAACTAAAGACTTTTGGAAAATTTAGTTTCAGTTTTTTTGTACCATTTAAACATTATCTCACTGAGTAGTAATAATAAGCTTCATATTAAAAAAATTTTAATTTTCAACATTTTTATTTCTTATAATTTATTTACATTTTTTAGCATTTTTAATGATAGAATAGAATTTTCTAAACGTCTATATACACTTATTAATTATTTTATTAAAATCTATTAAATAAATATTTATTTATTTAATAGATTTAAATAAAATAATTATTAATCATAGATATTTATTATATAGCTCTAAGTATTTTTAAAAAAGAAAATTAATGAAAATGAAAAGAAAATTAAACTAAAGATCATTATTATGAACTTTAATTTAAAAATTCAGCGGAAAGGATTATAAACCTTGCTCATCATTAATCATTAGAATAACAATTTTCACTAAGATACCTTTCTGAATTCAATAGTTAAAGACTTTTTGAAAACTTAGTTTCAGTGTATTTTATAACATTTAAACATTATCTCACTTAGCAGTAATAAGAAGCTTTATATTAAAACAAAATTCTTAATTTTCAACATTTTTATTTCCTATACTTTATTTACATTTTTTAGCATTTTTGAATGATAGATTAAAATTTTCTATATGTTTATAGATAGTTAATAAGTATTTTATTGAAATCTTTTAAATAAATTTAAATATTTATTTTAAAGATTTCAATAAAATAATTACTAATCATAGCTATTTTATTATATAGCTATAAATATTTTTTTAAAAAAATGACATGATGTTTTTATTTTGAAATGAAAATTAGATAAAACAAATTATTATTAAAATTAATTATTATTACATTAAATATTTTCCATTTACTTTAAGAAATTGTTTTATACTAAATATTTTAAAGTGTACTGAAATAAAATATACTCATGTGTATTAAAGATAAACAAAATTCTTATACAAGCCATCACAACAAGATACCTTGAGAAGATTGCAAACAAACTGTTTGATGGAAAATTGCGCGTATTACTCCCTTAAACCATCAAAAACATATTATTGAAAAGCAAACGAAAGGCCTTTTAAGACTGGAATATGTCAGGTGTTTCCCTTTCTCTTTCATTCTCATTTTTTCTTGTATACATCTAAGTCTCTAAAGTGTTTTGAATTACGACATACCAAGTTGTCTCCTCTAAGTAACCTTAAGTCGATTTACTGTAGTAAATCGCCTCTTTCCATTAGCTCTTACGACTTTCAGCGTGTTAGAGACTTCTCGAGTATGCTACTTTATTCTACATTTTTCTCTTTATTTTACTTCCTGTTTTTATTTTTACTTCATTATTTTCCGTTTTAAGAGTCTTGCTGAGAGTTCGACAACTTTATTTCCCATGCTTAGCTCTTAACCTAGTTCTCCTAACTTGTTTTGTAACTTATTAAAAGGGTATTGTGTTAGTTTTACCTTAGCTGCTGGCTTCACATGTTTCTTTTAGTGCATTAAAATGAAACTCCTCAACCCTAGTGCATATTAAATGATATTTTCTAAAATATTATACAGAATTTTCCTTCAAATATATGTATACATATTTAGTAAATTGGTGATTATTTTATATTCCTAGATTTTATTTTGAGAACAAACATATGTAATATTTATAAAAAAACTTTTAATCTCTCAGTATTTATTGATCTAAACTTTGAATATTTAGTACAAAAATATATTTCAGAACAATTTTGCTAAATTTGAAATTATACCATTAATTCTTTTCCATTGCAGTTGAAAGCATTTATTGTTGATTATGTTTTATCTTTATAAATTTTTCACCAAAAATATAAATTAAGGCTTTATTTTTTATAAAAATTAAGTATAAAATTTTTACTAAAAATATAAATTAAGGCTTTATTTCCTTATAGAAATTAAATATAAATTTTTCACTAAAAATATAAATTAAGGCTTTATTTTTCATGAAAATTAAATATAAAATTTCATTAAAAATATAAATTAAAGAAAATGAAAAGAAATGAAAAGAAAAATAAATCCTAAAAGGATTTATTTTTTATAAAAATTTAAAAAAAATTATAAAATATCACTTATAAGCAGTAAAAACGTAAAATTTAAGTTAATTTTCTTTTTTTGTTTTGTAATAAAATATTTACACCAATTTATGAAAAGAATGTTTTAAATACATATATGAGTCAACAATCATTTCGAAAAAATAACTGAAAAAAATTTTAATTTTTTTTTAAATTCAAGTTTTATAAATATTTTACTTGCATCGTTTCAAATTCTCTCAAAATTTTATAAAAATCTCCATTTAAATTTTATAAATATGGTTAAAAAGAAAATAATTTCCTTAATTTTGCAAAACGGTTTCGAAACATTTATTAAGTATTTGACCTTTATAACTTGAAGTCATCCAGTTGGATATTTTTGAAGCTTGGGTCCCGGTAATTATAAATTTAAAAATTTCAGTAAATCAAAAACAGAAAAGCTTAGAATTTTAATTATTTTAGTGATATTAGAAACATGCGATTATATTATCAAAATCTGTTTATTATATTTTAATAATTGCTCAAATAATCATTTTATTATATATTTATTATTTTTAACATGTTTTCTGAAACTGAAAGATATTTGGCAAAATAATGAAGACTAATTTCATGGATTTTCTCTAAACTTTTTCACTAATAATAGCAGTTTCACATATGTATATCATGCTACACTTATAACTTAATACAATTAACACTCTCTGTGTACTTGTATTTTTAATAACATCGTAAATGACTGTAATATTGGCTTATATGCAATATTGCCCCCTCTCTCTCTCCTTTCGAATAATAATATAATATAATTCCTTCCCATATTTTAATTATTTTTTCTTTTAAGAAGTTTTGATACGAACTGATTTAAAAAAGATTTATCCGATATTTCTCACGACTGTTAATGATTTTCCTTCAGTTGTAAAAAAGGATAGATATGACATTAACAGAATAAAATATCGAAATAAATATCTTCATAAGACAAAGTTAACTTATATTCAAAATCACAATTATACAAAATTCAATAAAACGAAATTATATATATATAAAATATAAATATATATATATATATATATATATATATATATATATATATATATATATATATATATATATATATATATATATATATATATATATATATATATATATATATATATATATATATATATATATATATATATTTGAATAATCTAAATAAACATACAGAATAAAATAAAAATGAAAAAAATCAAATGAAGTACCAGCTTGCCCAGCTTCGTAAGGGAGTGTTGGACGACATTGGCACAAAATATTGCTTTTCTACAATGGTCTGAGACTAAAGAGTAACTGAAAGCATTACACTTTAACGCTATACCATTTTTAAAAATTGAAGATAATAATACAGGAATAAATGTAATGAAGAAACTCATAATTGCCAAAATAAAATACCAAATTTGAAGATAATGACTTAATAATAAATATATTTAAGAAATTCATAATTGAGAAGGGAAAATATCATGTAATTTTTTCCTAAACAAAGTATTCATTTGCCAAGCTGCAATACTGAAAATAAATGCAAAACATAAAGTGTAAAATGAAATACATCAACTGAAAAATTAAGATTGTATTGGCTTCTAAGACATTCAAGAGACGGTTGAGTGACTCTTCTATAATTTATAACGACAACCCTTACTTCGCTGTTAAAAGTATTGTTCTGTAAACCAAATAGTGTTTAATGAAATTACATTAGAATGTTATTATCACTGAAAATGTTTGCCAATGTTTTATTTTCTTATTGATGTTATTAAAATCATTACAAATAATATAAATTCTATTTCATTGATATATAAAGCATAGTATTTATATATATATATATATATATATATATATATATATATATATATATATATATATATATATATATATATATATATATATATATATATTAGTAAAAATATTGATATTAGTATATTTAGTAAAAATACTGAAATTGCGAAAAATTAGCTTATTTACATTGAAGTTAAAAACATTAGTTTTATCGTTAATATCAGCATATGTACAATTTTCTTTTACTTAATAATTATTTAAATAATATGAAAATAAATTGGCAAACTTATATGTATATGTAATGCATCCACAAGTTATAAACCGAAATTTAAATGGGTTTGATGGAATTTAGGATAAATAGTAATGTAAAAAATATTAAAATTGATATTTTTAACTTTACGTATTTTAAAAAAAGCAAGAATGTTTTTAAATATAGTTGTTTTGCTTAAGTGAATAATTTTTTAGGTTATTGAATTAGGAATTTCTACATTTAAGAATTGTTATGATAGATTTTTTTACAAAATAAGACTTAGTCATTATCTTTATCTACTGGTAGTTTATAAATTTATACTAGTACTTTAATAGTACTTTATCTACTGGAGTTATAATGAAAAGTTTTTTCCTTTATTATAACTCTTTTATACTTTATAATCTTATATCTTATTATAGAAAATATTTATATTTTATAGAAAATAGAAGAGCTTTTATAAAAGTTTTAAAATATTTCTTATTAATTCTCTTACTTTAATCTTTTTTATATTTTCTTTAAATTTATTGTAAATATCCCTCTTCTACTTAGAGTAAAAGTCTATTGGAAATGAGTAATCTACAGAAACCTTAAAAATAATTGTATCAATATCATTAAGAAAATAGCTTGTTTAGTTTTTAATATACATGTTTACAATTATGTTGTTATAATATGTTATAATTAAATCTATGTAATATTTGTTTATAATTATAATGCTGCATAGGTCTAAATTTAGTACCTTTATCCAAAATATTTCTCTATTCAGTATTTAAAACAATATCAGTAATTCGAAAAAAAGAATTCACAAATTTATATTATTAATATTCGTTATATATATATATATATATATATATATATATATATATATATATATATATATATATATATATATATATATATATATATACAGAAATAATCATTATTTTCTTATTAATATTTATATTACAACAAAATTCATTATAATAACAACATATCTGCAAAAACCAAATCAAAATTACGAATTCATTTAAATTCAATATTAATTAATGATTAATGCACAGATATGGTCAAGTTCTTTAATAATATTCAAAAATTATATATATATATATATATATATATATATATATATATATATACATATATATATAAGCTTTTAAAAACATTAATGCAAAATTAAGAATGTATCAAGCATCTTAAATCACAAAGCTAAAACAAATGTTTATAATTAATAAATATAATTTACTTTGTTATTTAGCTTAAATAACAATCAATCATAACTCACAGAACAAATCGTCCAAGACATATTTTAAACTGCTCTGCTATTTTAAGATCTTAGGCTCAGCTTGAAGTATTCAACCTGTTCGACATCGAAAAGAGTCTATAGTCCAAAAATATAAGGGAGGTGACAAATTGTGTTCTGCACACTCATGGTCATCTTTAGTTCTACTCATGGACACAACACCAACAAAATAATAAATTAAAACTATAATCATACCTCACATTTCTTAAAGAAGTATATTCAATTCTAAAAATTACAAGTTGTGTTCATGTTTAACAATTATTCAACGTGAGTAAATTTCTTGTCCTTTAATAAAAGTAATTTTAATGCTTTTGTGGGGAATTAATACACTATCTCACTATTAATGATTATTTTACATAGTAAGCACGTAGGTTTAACAAAATTATTTTATAAAGCAGATTATAAAAACTTGATTTCTTTAAGTAAAACTAAGTGAACGGTTATATATAATGCCATTTTTAAAACAATATTCTATAAATATAATTAATTTTAATCATGGAAAAACAAATATTGGAATGTCTTTTGTTTAAATTTGGAAGAAGTCATTTTTTTATCTAAATTGATTTAAACTAACATTAAAATATATAATTATTATATTTGTTTTCGATATCTCTCCTGTTTGGCATAAGGATGAAACCAGGTCCATGAGCCCGAAAGTCTTTAAGCAATGGACCACAGTCTCAGCAATCGAGAGTAGCTATCTTTTATTTAAGTCAGTGCAGTCCAAAATGTGGGTAGGAATAACTCGAATCCTACTGCATTTTGGAAACAGAGGATAAATTTTGTGACCCATCACATGGCGTAGTACACCAGAGTGACCACTTCGAAATCTCGCGAGAGTTGTCTGATTGCCCCTGTTGCCACCACAATCAGAACAGCACCAGGGTGATTTTCCAAATACCATTCAAGCACAGGGACTCTCCTCGAATAACAGATATCTTCGCCTGACCTGGGTGGTGATCTTTGGAAAAGTAAGGCGGCTACCATGGGGAGTATCCTCACGGCTGCTTTCTCAATTCATCATTAGCAATTTCATTTCCATGTTCACTCACCTGCAACTGATCCCATTGAAAGGTGATCATAACATTAGCAACCAAGTGATTCAAAAGCCGGATAATTCTCCTAAGCATTCGTTCCTCATAGAAAAAATTAAAAAAAAATTAATTGTTATATTTAAATTTTTTAAGGAATAATCGTTAGTTTATTATAGATAATATTGCCTTACTTTTATTATTGTTGATCCTAAGATTCATTTTTCTTTTTTTGAAAACACCAACAAAATCTATAATCGCCAAATTTTAAACAGAATAGGCAAAATAAAATAGTAAAATATTATTTAAAACATCTAATTTTCAATGTAAATTTATATTCACTTTTAATTACATAGAATTAACATCATTCTTACAATTAATAGCAAGATATTCATTGAATTCTCCGCGGTAAAAATATTTCATTTTACTTCCATCATTATATTTATTTCGATGAATTAATTTTTCAGTTTATAAAAATTTAAATTTATTATTTGTAATTCATATGACGATTTACTAACACTATTGCGGATCGGCTTATCACTTACATTTATTTATAAAGAATAACTATTTATAACAGATTGTGTTCAAATATACACCCGTTGAATTGCACATTATAAGCTCCTAAAATACTGCCAAAGTTCCCTGAATCTTAAGACCATTGAAAAAGTGGATAATTCATGCATAAAATCATAAATATTTTAAATGATATTCTAAACTATTGTATTATGAGTATTACTTAATTATATACGTTAATTATATTGCAAAATATTAAATATATATGGTCGATATAAGTTAATTAGTCTATTATAATGATTAGAATTTCCTAGTTCTTAAATCAAAAAGCACGTCCCTGTAGCCCAAATTTTTCCGCTAATTATTGTAAATCAGTATATAATATAAGTTAAATAATCATTTTTATCTCTGTATCTTGGAATATCAAAATTGAAATTAAACGTAACATTCATGTCTAAATGCTAGTTTTAAAGTGTCTACTTTATTTATACAAAAGACCATAGCAGAAACAGTATTATATTTTACTTAAATTATCAAGATTTAATTTGTGTAACCAATTTTATCTTTTCTTTTCGAGTTATTAATATATATTATTGTTTTAGTATAAACTAAGTTATTTAAGGGAAAGTAAATTACATTAAAATCCATTTCGTTCAAATGGGCTTTTCTCTTAAATATTGTAAATTATTATTTTCAATGTTTAAGATTAAAGCCCATTTTGCTTAAAGAGAGAATGAATTTACTGTCAGAACATGATTTGGAAAATATTGTCATTTTATGTGGAGAGAATGAACCTTAAAAACACATTACGTAAAAAGTAACATATTAATCACTACTAAAATTACATTTTTCTTTGGAGATTTTAGTCGCAAATATCATTCTAAATAATGGAATCTGGTGATTTTTAGGTAACAAAGGATTTAATAATTCTTTTATCTCTCATCAAAATCAACATAATGTAAGTTTCAAATCACTACATTATAATTTTTTATTTGTTATTTACTGTTTAAAAACAATTCCTGTTTATCATAAAGAATTAAAGTTTTTAAAATGCTGATTTTTTAATCTTTATATTTAACTTAACTTCATTGCAAATCGAATTTCAATTTAATAAATGTGAACGTTATAGATTTTATATTTAAAGTCCATAAATGTGGGGATATATGTTCCAAACATATATTTCCTCCTAACATAAATACAATTCAATTTAAGTAAATTCAGCATTTCAATTAATCATCTGAATTTGTAAGCAAAAATCAGTTAAAATATAGATAAAAGTCGTAATAATGAAAATAATTCTAACTTCAGTTAATCTATATTTATTGAAACAAATTTTATTTGGTACTAAATAATGTGATACATTTTCATTATTTGAATGGCAAATTTATATTCATTACAAAGAAATTTATGTTAAAAGCACTTTAGTACCACTTTCATTCCGGAAAAATATCTCTCGTTAGATCATACAAGAACGATCAGCATTCCGGTAATCTCCAACTTCATTGTGAGCTTCCCTATTTCTTTGAAGTCACGGAAGCCCACTATCGATTTAGATTGCACTAATGCCAAACTCCCAACCAATCAGTTACTCAGCTACTTATCGAAATTTCCCAACACTCTAGGAACTTATGGCTCAGTAAGCGGTACGGACCATTAATAAGCCCGATCGAATGGTCAATTATGGCAAACATTACTGGGCTTTGAATTGCCAGCGAAAGAGCACATCATTGTTTCTTCCTATTGGAACCAATGATATTTTCTTTTCATTCTTAAAATTGACTCAGAATAGGTACCATTAAGAATAACTTGTTATCGAGTCACATTTAAAATAACGTATTAAAATAAGGAAAAAGGTATAACTGATTACCCAAATATATTATTTGGATTTTATTCAATAGCTTATTGATGCTTTACATATATTTTGGGATTTTTTATTGATAATTATTTTTAAATATTCATATTAATGCAAAATACTTAAATTTAAATAATCTAATATTAAATATACTAGTTTCAGGTATTCCTCATATTTGATATTTAGTTCAAAAATGAGCTTTCGTAGTAATTTATGTAACTGCTTATCTATATCAGACATTTTTTCTATGCTATTTGGAACAGTGTTACTTCTTTGGTTTTGTAATATTCATAATATAAACCTAAAAATTTTTCAATTAAAATATAATTAAATAAAGTTCATTTGGATGATTCAATTTATTTTGATACATCATTATGTTATACAAAACTACGATGATAACCTCCTACATTTGTTATTTTATCTCAACCATATCTCACCCAAGATAAAAACAGCATCCTTTCGCTATTCTGCATAAAATAAATAAAAATAAGATTGATTCTAAAAGCAATATATTTTTAAATTTTGATATTGTATCAAATCAATATAATAAATTTTGTGTTTGCATCTATTTTATTTGTTAAATCAATTATTTATTTATTATTCTAATTCTGGAACAATTTAAATTCTCCGGGAATGAAAAAAGTTCATAAAAAAGTCCAATTTGTATAAACTGCAAGATAAAATACCACTAAATTAGAGAATAAGCATATTACATTTAATCTTGTGGGATTTGGGAATTTAGGAATAAATTTAGTAATCCTTTTCTAAACATAAACTTCCGAATTTTAACTTTCTTTTACAATATAAGACTCTTATGTAGATGAAACTTTTTGGTACAAAATTAATCGTAGATCCTTCTCTAAAGAACAAATAAATATCTTTTTTGTTCATCTGATGATTTTCCCCACTTTTTTATTTTTTTTGTATCTTACATTTATTTCTAAATCTTGTCTTAAGCTGAATTTGTTGTTCAAGGTTATTTTGAATTATTTTCAAAAGTGTATTTTACATTGAATTACTCATAGCTTCCCGATTAATAATAATAAAATTCCATAATTAAGATATTTGAGGTTATTTATTACTAACTAAATTGGAATTTAAGGAATGTATTGGTCAATGAAAGAAATTTTAAATTTTACTTAAAATTTACTTAAAATTAAAATTAATTTTACTTAATTTTAATTTTTATAATATGCATAGTTTTACAAAATCCATCATTATAAACGCATACCCTTAAGTTTTAGATGGTTAAGTTTTAGAATGGCCCTTAAGTTTTAGAATGGCATGTTGCATGTGATCAACGGCCAACTCCAAATCTGCTACCGAAGATAACTTACCGAAGTCGCCTTCCTTGATAAGATCTTCTAGATCTTTTTTGTAGGAACCCCAGTTGGTATTTTTTGGGTTCCTACCTACCACCTCTAGTCTGTTTGCCACTAAAACAGAAAAGCTAATGTATTGGTGGTCAGATAAGCTTATTTCATCAGACACTTTCCAATCTTTAATAAAGTCAGCACACTTACTGTTACATAAAGTGAGGTCAATGACTTCCCTTCTATTTATAGTAATAAAGGTGAGTTCATTACCTCTATTAAGAATAAATAGATTATAATACAAAATGTATTCTAAAAGATCCTCACCACGTCTATTGCAATCACTACTTCCCCACATTGTGTGGTGAGCATTTGCATCACATCCTATGATGAGTTTCTTACTCAAATTGTTATAGTCTAAAAGACTGACAATTTGCTCATTAAATGTGTCTTTATCATCGTAAAGGAAGATATGAAGACATAAAGATAATTTCGTCTTTGATTCCTTGCAATAAACAGGATACTTTTACAGCAACATTATCCCCATTTAGGTAATTGACCAGAATGAGGGCATTTAATTTGTTGCTAATAGCAATACATGCTCTTGGTCTCAAACAACATTTATCATAAAATATGTTAAAACCCTGAACATGTAGGCCCAAAACAGAACCATTGCAAGTCCATGGCTCTTGAATTAAAACAATATCAACCTCCCCTCTAGTCATCTTCTTGCTAAGAATAGCTGAAGCTGATCGACTATGATGAAGGTTGATCTGTGCTACTTTGATGATACTTACCGTTGTGGCACCCAAAGAAGCTAAGAAGAAGCACTGCTTCCCAAGTCTCCATAAGTAGGGGACTTACTTACTTGAGTTTCCTGCAAAACCTTTTCTATCTCACTCTCAGATAGAGGAGAGCTGGGTTGCAGGGTTATATCAGAACCAGAATCTAAATCTAGTTCTTCAATGTTAGGTAATTCGCTTTCCTTACTAGAAGTAGGAGAGGATTTACTTACTTGAGAGGAAGTTGCACCTTCTTGTACAACTTCCATCTCTTCAATGCTCTGTACATCCTTCTGGTTTGGGTTCCGGAGAATTTTGAAGGTTCCCCAATACAAACCAGTATAGGCACCATAATTTGCCTTTTTAATGGCTTCTGAGGCTTCCATATCAACCTCGAAGATCCATCTAATAGAATGTGTGTCTACAGATTTCTGCAGAGTACGCCATTCTAAAGACTTCAACTCCGGGTTGAGTCTATTTAGCCGTTTCAGAAAGACGGCAGGATCTTTGGTATGAGTGTCCCTTGTCTTAAAGGCCACCTTTACCGGTTTAGGTAGATCACTGGGATCCAGAACACTGAACCCCTCACCACTAAACAGACTCTTGTTACCATGGAAGGATTTTTTAATCCATTCCACAGTTTCAAGGTCATCACATAGGAGAATTAGTGCCCCAGACACTAAGCTTAAGCCTCGAACCCTAGGCAGATGATTTCCTATGGGGACCTCATCTGTCCTGGTCAGAATCTCCACCTGTATGGAGTCAACATCATCCTTGTTAAGTTTGATGGTTGGGAAACCATCCTTCACAATAGCTGCTTTATGGCTTTTAACAGCCTGAGCAAAAGTCCCAGGTTGATGATCATCCCTGGGCTTTTTGGAGGCAGTGTTAATGGGAGAAGGGGTTGAAACCTCAGACCTAAGTCTTTTGGTGCCACCCACCTTCTGAACAGTCTCCACCTGCTCCTTTGCTTTATTACGACGCCTTAAATTGCGTCTTTGTGATTTTGTGAGAACTCCTGGTTCTCCAACTGTGGTACCTGTGTGCTGCCTTGCGGCAACTCCACTTCCTCCAGCAGCCAGATTGCCAGTATTCTCCTTTTTGCTGGAATTCTGTTCCTTAGGAACCGTTTCGCCGCCTGATTGGATAACACCAGGAGATGTATCCAATCCTTTTTTATCATTTTCATTTTTTATTTTTTTTATTTTTGTCATCCATAAGGGACCTAGGAACTGGGAGGAAAAAATACGGTCACCACCTGCATAGCGTCTCTGTACAGGTTGAAGGCAAACATACAACGAGGTTTTGCCTGGTTCCTCGAGGGGCCCGTTAGCGACACCATAACCCTAGTGCCCTTCATCCATCGGCACGGAGCCTAACACCTTGGATTGGGTTACATTTCTGTATTAGCCAGGTGTATTAGCACTGCCTTCTCGCCATGGGTGACCCTACCTGGAATCTAAACCAAGTTTAGGTTCCAGACGTGCATCACCTGTGCTACATGTGTACACCCTCACACCACTTTGAGGTTACAGAATAGGATTTTTGAGGGCTTATATATATATATATATATATATATATATATATATATATATATATATATATATATATATGATTTAATTAAAAACTCTTCTGCACTAATAATATATAATTAACACATTTACAAATATACAATAACGAGATGTTTACAATTAATCGGCTTAATCTTATTAACATAAAAAGGAGATTTAAGGTTATAGAGAAAGGAGCAGAGACGTTGTTACTATCATATACATCGTCGGCCCTCATTGGCTGGTTGGTTAGTTGGTTGGCTGTGAGAATCTTCTCAGCAGTCTTCCCCTAGCAGTGATCATCCAGCGTTTTTTTTTTATCAGTCTCATCTAAAGTAGTTGCTCTTTTCCACTTCATTTTCGTTTATAAAGAACATTGCCACGATCACACAAGTGGCCATCCTGACTACCAAAGCTGACCTCAGCATCCGAACATATACCCTTAATGTTAATAACTCAATGAACTTAATGCAGAAAATAATGTTTTGAATGTCTTTAAACTTTATTTAAATAACTTTTACGTCAAAAATAATTTTTAAATATTTTTTCCAGACACTTCACTAAAAAGGTTATCAAGTTTAGAATATAATGGTTGTCTGCAGTCAATTTATATCTTCACATACATAGATTTATTTTAATTTTTAAATATTGAGAGAGAGACTACATATATAAAGGGAACTTCCGTTCTACATACAATCCTAGATTTTCTTATTGTATTGCTTTGAGAACTTCTTTCTCTAGATACAGTTTCATTATATAGTTTGCATGTGTCTAAATCATTAAAGTTGGAAATTTTAAATACAAATATATTGCAAGAATGAATTCTTTATACATTTTCATTGTGAATTAAATTTTTTAATAATCCTAATACATTTTTTATTAATATTTCTCTATAAAAATATTCTTGAATATCAAAAACAAGTTATTGAATTCAAAAACCTATAGATCAAATTTAGCATTCATAATTATTCAAAGAAGAATACTTTTAAATTAATATTTATTTAACAGTATTCAAAGTATTTAGGAAATATTATAAATTGCAAAAATATTTATAAATATAACGAAATATTTTATAAAGATATTTCGGTAAAGATTACTAGTTAAACGGTTAACACTTTCAAGTAATATTGAAAATTTTGTATTAAAATAAAATTATAAAATATGTATAGATATTTGAGATTGAAATTTTTTATTTTGTTTTAGTAAACTCGGAAAAAATAATTTATCACGAACTAAAATATTGTAAAATAATTTTTTGATAATTTACGCTATAAAAACAATGATGTTCTCAAAATAAATTCAGCTATATATCACATTTTATCATCTAATAAAAAATATCCTATTTAAAACTTTGATTATAAACAAATATTTTTTTGTAAATAAATACCTAATTTAATAATAAAATATTTTAGTTATTTTTCAAACTATTACAAAAACGATCAAAGAACTTAAGTACCTATTACATCCTCTTATTTTTATTGAAAAATATATAATCGATAATCTCTAAATCCAATATTTTCATTTATAAAATGGAAACCACTGCATCGAGGAATGAGTTCTGTTAGCTCATAACAATCCATCGGTTAGAGTTTATATTGCATGCGCAATAGCAATAGCGTTCATTTGACACTAATCCTAAAATCCTGGCATTTCATATTTCTGAAAGTGACGCTCATCATGACAAACGACTTCAATTTTAAACAATAAATCCTCTTCCATTAATAACATTCCTATGTTAAAACTTCAAACTCATGCTCATCTGTACACACCAAACCCTACTACGATATTCTTCAAAAATCTTAACGCGTAGAGAGAGATTCCTGTTAAAGAAAAGGGAATATTTCCACCCCTTCACTAACACTTCCTGTCATTCATCATTTTCTGAAATTGCTACCTTCTGCTTCAACCCTCGGGGTATTTTACCCCTTATCCATTTTACCCTAAAAATGAAGAAAATCAGTTTTTCCTCCTAACTTTATCCATTTATTTTGCTTATTTCTGGTCGAGTGTACCCTAGTTATTTTTACTGGATTTTATTTTTTTCTCTAAAATGGCAGCAGCTACCTCCAATATAAAATTAGCTGATTTTTTGTTAAAGTAAGTTAAAAGTAAAAATTGAAGGCCATTTTACGAAATCAGAAGACCTACTAGAAAACTTAGAGAAAAATTTAATAAAATGGTAGAATAGTTTTCTAAGATTACAACTGATAAATAGTTACTGATTTCAGTAGCATGAAACATATAACAAGCAGTTACATCGATTTTTAGAATTCAACTGTCAATCAAATTATTATATTCCTTCACTATTAAAATTAAATAAATGCATAAATATTTTAAGATTTAGAAGTAATTGAATTAATGTATTTCTTTAGCATAGATGAAATTACTGCAGTCTTTTCACATAAAGCATTTTGTTTTCAATTCTGACTACAGTTAGTGACTTGCGGTTCCACATTTTCATATAAATAAGAAATAAAAAAAATTAAATTTTCAAGTACCGAGAATTATTGTTTTTGTAATAATAAAGATCACATATGGCTTAAATTTGACGTTTATAAAATGCTGATGATTTCTATTATTTTTTATTGAATTTCATTTCGTTTCCAATGTTTATTAATCTGAATTAATTCTTTGTTTCAAATTGTACCATAGTAAGTTATGCATTATATACTTTGTTTTATAACTTTCAATGATAAATACTATTAATACTTATGCAATATGCATTTCTAACACATTTTTGCAGCCCACTTACTAATTTTTGCAATTAATTTTTAAAAAAATAAAATCATATGTTGTTTCTAAGCATTTTTTCTTTATTAAAATTATATTGACAGTGGAAAACAATATGACTTTTTTTAAGAAAATAAGTGTAAGATATCGAAACAATTATGCATAAGCACAAATCGTCATCATAATTACAAAACATGTTATATAAATAATATATTATTTATATATAATAAATACGTTTTAAGCATAATAAATACGTTTTAAGATTATTACAATATAAATAATATATTGTAATAATCTTAAAACGTATTTATTTAATAATTGTTTAACATAGCGCAATGCAGTTAAAATATATTTTGCATGAAATACTATATTTAAACGTAAATTTCAGCCTTGTTTTTAGTTTAGATCTTAAAGTACATTTTAGCTGTTTAGTTAATTTTATTCTGAATTTATTAAGAACATATATAATGCCATGAGACATTATCTTCAATTAAAATTGAAGAGAAAGGATTCTATACAAGCAAAATTATTGTTCCCTTCAAAAAATATCTATATAATATACACAATATCCCCTATTATTGCTTTTATATTTTTTTAAGTTAGACACATTCCCGAATGTTTTCTGTATATTTTCCAAAGCAACCTTGTGATGAAATAAACGAAACAGAAAGTGAACAAAATATTTACAAATCACAACAAAAAAGAATTACTATGAGAAGTAAGAGAGAATACATAAATATATACAAAGTAAGCATAATAATGACATGAAAGAAAAATAAAAACATACTTGGGAATTATAGAATTAGCAATCATTAATACTGCCTTAAAATATAAATACAAATAATACTGCCATAAAAAATAAAGAACTATAAAATTTGAGAAACATATTAAGTGCATGTCCTATAAATTAAATAGAGTAAATTAAAATTAAAATTATGAATATTGTTGGCTGTTAAATTTTATACTTAAGTAAAGTGATGCAAATGCAAGGAACTACTAATTAGCACATTTCTAAATTTCTTACTTTTCTGAAATTTAAGAGTTGCCTTACTTCATCATCGCATCTCCTATTTTTTTCTTTTCTTGCCAATTCTTAAAATAAATTGCTAATTATTTTAAGAACTTAAATGATGCAAATGTACAGAATTACTCTAAGAAGCACATTTCTAAATTTCTTACTTTTCTGAAATTTAATAGTTGTCTTGCTTTATCATCACATGTCCTATTTTTTCACTTTTTATCCTTTTTTTACCAACTCTTAAAATAAATTGCGAATTATTTTAAGAACTTTTATTAATACAAAATATAGTCCTTAAAGCATCATGAGAAAGGATTTATAAATATTTAAGATATTTAGTAAAAAACAAGAAAATATGAAAGATTTCGGTAAACTTGATATTTCAGCTCTCCTATGCAAATTGCAGTACTTGATTTTGACAAGATAATTAGAAACATTAGACTCATTAATCAAACATAATCCTTACGTTGACTTCTCAGTGAAGTTCAATTTTATATTCTTAATATGTTTGAAAATCTATATTTTCTTTTGAAGCAGTGTTGTTAATGCTTTTGATAGGTATCTACAGCTGCCTATTACTAATGTTACGAAAACACAAGGGATTACAGATGATTATATGGGGCTAAAACTTTCTAAAGCTAAATGTCTCGCAAAGGTATCAAAGTGCAAGGGGTTAGTCATTAATTTATGATCCAATAATTATCATAATTTTCCTAGTTGACTGAACAAAATTTTCTTCCATCAAGAAACAAAAATTGGTAGCATCAAATAATGGGATAACAGTAATTTATTATTGTAATTATAAGTCACGTGAAATGTCTTGTAAACTGGAATTTTCTGAATATTCTAATATTCTTGATTCTTTATTTTACGTATGTTCTGCAATAAATGCAATTCAAGTCAAAAATTAAATAACTTATTTTTAAACAATAAAACATAAAAGCATAATATTTCTGATTTATAAAAGAAATTGTGGAATATCAGGTATATGAATAAAACTAAGCCTATGTTATATATATTTGAGGAATGATTTACATATTTTGAAAAAAGTATCTGAATAATTCGCGTCTGTATACTATTAAATGATAGTTGCATACATAACATCAAAATGTAGATAAGTAAATCACAAAATCCAAAACTAAAATTTTTTTCAGTTATGGAATATTGTTAAAAAAAGTCAGAAAATAAAAACTTAAAGATAAAATGAAACATTTGTAAAAATAATAGGTTTTTGAAATATTTGCTCTGAATAAAAGAAACTTCTTGGGTTTTGCATATATATAACAATATTCATTTAACAATAACTACTTCAGTCAAATAATTTACCACAAATTAACAAATTTATTAAAACAACTAATTTTTCACTATAACTGGGAGTTCAGTACAGTTATATATTTAGAATGTTTTATAATTTTTTAATGTACAAAATGATAAAAAATTTCAGCAAAATATTAATTTTATTCGTATGTAAATAAGCTCAAAGCTGTATGTTTATCATTCATTTCGTTAACATGTAAATAATTTTAATTACAATATTTCGTCTGTAAGCCATGATCAGCATATGTTCAATAGATATATTCTGGAGACAGATTTCATCTATAATTCTATAAATGTAACTTTTTTTCACATTTTAACACACATTCATATTTTATAATTTGTTTTCATTTCTTAAATTTAATTTAAACTTTATTTGAAAATGTTTTATATGTGCATATTTAAATTTACTCTTTTCCAACTGCGATGAAAATTAGTTCAAAATATATTTCATAAGAACCCCGCAATAATTTAACTTTCTTAAGAAGTCATTAACTATTGTCAAAAAGAAACACAAACTTTTGTAAGCAATGTGTTAAACTTAACAATTGTTATAAACATTTGTCATGAAAAATAACATTTTGTACACTTTGAATTGCATCTAAAAAAATAACACAAGTAATAAATTTTCAAACATGATAGCAAATACCTTTTTTTTACAATAGCTTTTTCAAAAGTATAAGAAACTTTCTGAGCATACGGTAGATATTTGAGAAAATAATGTGAAATATTTTTGCAGCACATCACCGCATCACCTTAAGAAATTCGCGTGAGGCAACAAGAAAAATCGTTTTTCAAAACAAAGGAAGTACCTTCATGTCAAACGGTGAGAATAAATGATATTGGCTGCTTTCCAGTTTAACTTTTTTTTCTCATTTTATTTTTCTTAACTTCATATGCAGTTTTGTTTTACCCAATATCTCAGTTCCGACGGTGTGACATTTCAGGTTCCTCTTGAATCGATGTGTAATTTCTTCCCCGCCATGTTTTTAGATGCGTGTAAAATATAGTTTATTTGAGAACACAATTTTTGAATAAATTATTCCAAAAAATCCGTGTTGTGTGTTCCATTTTCTAGCACTTATTTTTTGATTACAAAGTTGATTTGAATGAATAGATGGTAAGGATTAAGAAATTCAATACAGCATTTAATGCATTTTGTTTTCATGATGGCTTTCATAATCATACACATATTAAAATGCTGATTTTTTTAAGATTTCTGCTAAGTGTATATAAATATCTTCAGAAATGTATTCAGGTTAATAAGTTTCAACAAAACGTATTTGTCATATTTTTATACAAAACAGATAATTTTATGAAAAAAAAATATAATTACAAATAGGCACAGTCGTGTCTATAACGTTTAACCATAAATGTCAATTTTAATAAACGTTTTCATAAAATTTTGGTTAATTTTGCTTTTTAATTATTTACAAATTCACAACTTTATCTCAGAAAATATTCTCTTTTCAATTACAGTAATAGTGAATTAATGTGGTTCTCCAAATTATGAATTACAGAATATTTATACTTAATAATATTAAATTTGGCTGTAATGAAATAGATCAGTTGACTATTATGAAATGAATTAGTTTAGTAGCAAAAGATATGGAAAATAGATTTAATACTATAGTATGTGCCAATGTTGTTTTTGTCTTGTGCCAGATTGGCTGACAATATACGATACGCTGCTCCACTTTACCAACTCTAAAGTCATTTTGATGTGGAGTCCGATTTCCTCATCACACACTCTCCATAATTACTCGTTTATAATGTAGGAAACCATTCACAACACATTAATACAAGGGAAGGACATAGAGAGCGAGAGAAAGTAAAACCATACCCAAATCGGGTTTCAAACTCAGGACCTCCCTGTCCGCAGTCAGACACGACCATTTGACAGGATAGGTGCACTATAAAGTACTATTTTACTATTTATAACTATTTTCTAGTCTATAAGCACATTTTTTCTGTCTAAATAAATTATAGTTAATTGAAATTTCAAAAATTAATTTTATTAATTTCTAAATTTTCATGATCATAAATGTTGTTATATTTTTGGGGAATCATTCGACGCATTTTATAGAACATATAGTTTTTTTAATTACGGTTTCTTAAATATGTAATTACTCGTTTTGAGTGAAAAATAAATAATATGAATATTGAAAAAAATATTAAGGAAATATCATAATATCTCATTTTAAAATGTTTTCATAATTCATTCATTTTAAAACATGGATATTTTTTCAAAACACCTGTGAGTAAAGATTTCTTTCTAAAACTGATCTTAATTTTTTTTAAATCACACCAGTTATTTTAAGAAGAATAATCAACATTTAATATTATTATATTCTTAAAAATGTGTGGTTGAACAAAATAAAATAAATAATATTTTCCCTTAAAACCCAGTACTATAACAAGATCATGAAACACAACATAGATTTAACTCAAATCAACAGTCTAATTAAAGCAATTATTAAATAACTCTTATAGTTAATTTTTCTCCTAAATATTTTGATATTTTTGTAAAATTTAATTAATTAATTATTCAATAATACTGATAAATTGTAAATTATAAAACTTTGTATCATAATTTTCAAAGAGACATCATGTTTATTCACATTTTAAATTTTCTTACGTTATGTATTAACAGTGGAATATAAAAAAACTTTTTTAATAAAACTCTTGAAATAGTTTAAAATGTAAAAACAGAATTATTTCATAAAGAAATAAGAACACAAATGTTTTAACATTTCTTCTTTATTAAAAGCATTAGTCATAAATGTATCCTTTAAATTAAAAAAAGTGTTTTTCTTTATTAAGATTTATTTTTAAATTATCTTAAATTATTTAAATTTAATAATTTAGAATTTTTAAATAATTCTATCTAAAAATATTCCTATTCCTACTGTTAAATTTAACATTACAACATAAATGTAAATTCGTAGAAATCGACTTAATTACAACAAATACTACAAAAAAATTTTTATTTACATGAAAATAATTTTTGCTATTATATTCAATTTTGTGACCAATATTTTCTAATATGTTTTTAAGTTTTTAATTTAACTTACATTCTGAATTATACCCATATCAATCTGCATGTGTTTACATAATTGCAACAAACATTTTTACAAAAGAAAATAAGGAAAATTTAAATGTAATGCTATTGTTATGAATTAATGATTAGTATGAATTAATAGAATAAATAGAAAAATATTTTTAGTGACTGTTTTATTTATTTAATGGATATAGCAAATTATACTTTGAAGCTTTACATTTTTTATCAGCTTAAACATGTTATATTGGATAGATGGCATCACTATGCATTTATAAACGTTAATTGAGAATATATTTCAGGCAACATAGCATATTACAATTCTAGATGCATTATTTCAAAATGAATTCTGACTTTGTACATTTATGTGCAGCCATTCTTTTGAGCGATCATGCCAATTTATGAAGAATGTAGACGAAATAAAAATTTAAAACTGCTAAAGGAATTAAAAGCATTTTTTCCCGATAGTTTTCACAGAATATGCAATACTTCTATACACTATTGGAAGATTTCAGGGGAAATTATTTTCATCTGTAGTTATAGTTTTGACATATGTATAATTTGATTGCTGTATATGATCATTATGGTATTTTAATATAGTATATATCAAGTGTTAATCTAAAAAAATATTTCATTAGTATTCATCTATTTAACTATAAAAATTTTAATAGTATTTGGATTAATTCATACTATTGTATGAAAAGTGCTGCCGCGTTGCCGATGATATTACCAAATTTTACAAGTTTCAAATTTAGTCATTTAGAGATTTTATCGCTGTTTAAGTAAATATATTGTAAATTATCATATTAAGTGATTAAATCTTATTATAACAGAGTAATATTATATTTTGGAATGCTTAATAAAGTGCAATAATTGAACTATAATTTTTTGACGTCGAAATTAACATAAAAATCATAGTTTCTTGTGTTACTTTTAAAAGGATGATTCTTTTTTACCTTATTAAGCTATGTATTCATTTTGTATAAAACCTATATAAACACTACTTTTGAATATCGTATAGGTCATCTTTGATTATCTTTAATTGCATTTATACAATGATTAGGAACTTCAGAGTGGTCTAGTGATCAGCATGCCTGACAGAGGATAGGGAGGTCCTGGAATCGGATACTGGTTCGGACATGGATGTACTTTCTCTCTCTTTCTCCTGTCTTTGTTCATTCCTTGTATGAACTAGTTGTAAATGGTTGCCTACCCAATAAAAGGGAACCTATAGCATGCGTGTACTAAAGAAGTCTGGCTCCACGCCAAATTACAGTTCAGTTAAAAAATTGGAGCAGCGCTCCCCATATTTGCTAGCCTAGCTGGGCACAAGACTACGACAGCAGGAACTTAATTTCTGTTTTGCTTTTTATGAAGTTTTTCTTTAATATTGAGGAAACTACTAATAATATTAGATTATTTTCAATGATTGTAACCTCCAGTCATAAATAACAAGGTCCACAACTTAGTGGTGGTAGCGCTTCGCTCTCTCAAGCCTCATGTTCACGGTTTGATCCTTGGTTGGGAAGGTTGACTTAGTCATATTTACAGAAAATTGAATATCTAACATACTTAGAAATTAAAACTGGGGGCTTTGCGTTAGACTGACCACTTAACCGGAACATTTCCTTCCCAACCTAGGGTCCTTGGTTAAGTAAACAAATATAGACACAATGGGCTTTGGTACCATGATGATGGTCATGCCATTATATTTAGTTTACTTCGTACTAAAAGTTTAAGTAAATCATCATACTATGAGTAAAATTTCGAAGTAAAGTGGAATTTGAATGACATACTTTACTCTCTTTATTAAAATTTTAGTCTTTTTTGATGCACTAGCTTGTTTTGCATAAACACTTTGCTTGTATTAAATTTCCTTTAAAAATATGAATTATTTGAAAGCTTAAAAATTGTCGAAATGTTAACTAACTGTAAGTTTTATTTATTTATTTAATATCCCAATGTTTTTATTAAAGTACTCATTCTTTCACATGATTAAAAGTATGTATAGTTAAATTCATTCAAATCAATCAGAGATATATCTTCGTTTATCGTGTCCCCCTTCTCTCCTTTCAACAAGTTTATAAAGATTAACAGCACATTATTTGTACGATTTAGTTTCCGATTTGATACGAAAAATGTACATCAATTTTAATGTAATATTTGATTTTGTGGACAATTTCTCAATGATAAGATTCTGGTTTCTGTAGTATTATCATTACTAACGGTCATGGTATTGTTCACTGAAATTATGGATGATAGAAATATTTCATTAGAAGATAATCGATATGATAGTATTTTTGAGTGATTATCTTGGTCAACTTGATATTTTTGTGACTTTGTAAACAGTTTCAGATTCAGTAATTTTAATACCAAATATTTGACAGTCTAACAGACTATAACAATATAAATATTTTTTAAAATCCTTTGTGTATTACAATCTCTTGGGTGGACTTTTCATTGATAATGAGCTCTGTTCTCATATCAGATGGAATGATGTCTGTAAATGTGTACTTAGCACTTACCCTGATAAATGTGTATGCAGAAAGCAGAAACACAGCCCCCATTTCCATGTTATACACAAGACATCTTCTTTGAAGAGCTTTGCTATATCATTGGACCATATTGTATTCAGCATTGTCAGTCCATTGAATTTTTATTACATTTATAGGATTATTAAAGTCCATTCATTTCCAATCTATTATTACGCATAAATTACGATTATTAGTTCATATATTATTGTTCTCTGAATGTTTTTCTCAAAAAATGTTTATTAAAATATCCCAAGCAATTCAATTAAGCAAGAAAGTATTTTACATATTTGTTAAAGCAGTTATAAATTGCGGTTTTTGTAATGCAATTACTGAAATTTTTTAAGTTTATAGTTCTAATAGAAATAAAACTGGAGTTTATAATAAAGTTTAAAGCACACAAACATTTTGAAATACGCAAAATTATGTAAGACTTTGAGAAATATTTTCCAAAAAGGAGTGTGAGAATAAAAATTATGCTGAAAAATAATTTGCAAAACATAATCAATTATAGAACTAGAATGTTAATCATTAAGCATATCCACATTCTTTTCCAAGAAACTTGAATCAACCCATTTCACCTGAGAAATTTAATTTTCCGAATAAATGAGCTTGAAAAATCAGATCAACTCCTTGAGTTAATCAGGAATGATTTCTTTGAGCACCAAATTTAAGAGAACATTTTTTATTTCTTTTATATTTATATAGTTCGTAAAGAATTCTCATTTAGGAACAGGTGGTACGTTAAAGTATAAGAGAGAAAATCATTTCAGACTGTTAAGTTCAATCTTGGAATTTCATTTGTTTAATTTGTATCTAAATTACTAATTACAAAAATGCAAGAAAGGCTTGAAATTTTAAAACTCATACAATATTTCCTTTGTAAATGTGCTTTAAAAGGTCTTAAGCTTTTCAGTTTTTTTATATCAGTATATTGTTTTTATATAGAAGTAATTTTAATGCAAGCCTATTAATTTAAAATGTTATTAAATATTCTTTCTCATACTATAGAAAATAAAGGATATTTATTAATTCTTAATTAAATAAATTTAAAATATTATAAAGAAATATCATTAAAATGGTTTTAAATTATTCCTTTGTATAATTGTCACAATTTAAAATGTAACGTTAAATAACATTTGCTTTAAATTAAAAATATAACATTTGCTGCATTAATGAATATTTCATTCTTATTTTTTTAACAGCTGAATTCTGTATAATTATTATTTTTACGAAAAGTAAGAATAAAAATTTTAAATTAATATTTTTTTATTTTATTCTCTATACGAAAACATTTATTTTTTTTTATCTTACTGACATAATTTTTTAATGTTAAACTTGATGATAAAAACTTTTATAAAAAAATATGGTTTGAGTTGATTGAATTCTCCAAACCTTCATCAGTATAAAGAAGAAGGTTTCGTGAGCAGTTCCTCTTGACCAGGTGAACTTTGTCTCATAAGTCACAGCAAAGGCCGCAGCTGTCCGCTAAACAAGGACTATAACCTGTCATAGCCAGCTTCATGATTCTCTCGACATGGTGAGAAACAAGGACGAAAACATCACGCTATCAAAGTTTTCTATATATATTGTCAAAGTACAAGTTGTCTTCATATTATATTTTCTAAACTTATGTGATTAATATATGAGAAAAAGTTCAACCAGTATATTTGTGAATTCTAAGTATAAAAATTCTTTTCAATAATCCAAATATAAATTATTGTTGTCATTCTTCTGCTTATAATTTTATTATAAAAATAGGCTTTCTTCGGTTAATACTTTTGTTTCTGCGTATTTCCTAATTTATATAATATCAATTAAGTACCTCATTCTAATAAAAATAGTTAATATTACATAATTCCTTAAAACTCATTTCCGCTATTTTTCGTATAAGTTTAAAATTCCTAATTCTAGTTTATAATATTTTATTGAAAATTACAACCTATTTGTTTTGCAGTTATTTCATGTATTAATGGCAAGTTGAATTCTATCGTATTTGTATTTTCTGTTGTTTTTTTAATGCTTTTAGAAATGTGTTCATTAAGTCTTTTGCAGTAAATTGTCTTAATTATTCTGCTAATTTTATAAAGATTAGTCAAAATTATATTTTAATGGCATTTCAAATCCGTAGAAACAATTTCTTTAAATTTGGTTCATAATTACTAAATTTTTAAGCTCTTTGGTAAACGTATTTGAATTGCAATTATAAATATAATTGCAGTTAAAAATGAATGATAAGTTTGTTCAAGTAGAAAGTTTTCAGTTTTTCTCATGAATTCAATGCTACATTCTCAATCAAAATCTAAGCATAAAATATCTGTTTTTTAATCATAGAAATTATTGGGGAATTATTGAAAAATATTTTTCGTATAACATTTTTTTTAAAATTATTTTGTGAAACTTCTACATTAATTGAGAGAGAGAGAGACATGTTTTTACGTTTGAATTCTTTTAATTTGAATGATTATTGTTTATTACAAAATAAAGCTATTTAATCCAGCCAGTATAAGTAACAGTGAATCAGTTTTATGTGAAATAAAAAGTAATTATTAAATAGTTTTTAGAGAAATTAAGTGTCAAAAATTAAAATTATGTGATTTTTAAATTTTACATAAAAATCCATGATTGAAATAATATTTTATTGTTAAATACATATTTTGGAAGATGATGTTATAATCAAGTAATTTCCAATGTCATAAAAATCTTTACAATATTTTTAAAAGTTGTTTAATAATGATATCAACTAACAATATTTATTAAAATAGTATGCATTTTTACTTAATTTTATCTAATAAATGACATTTATTGAAACATTTTTGAATAGATGTTCCTGCGCAAAGTTAAAATGCATTTTCTAGTAATGTTAAAATGCAAAATTTTTACGTAGCACATGTATTTCACACTGGTAATAAAAGGTTTGCCTATATCATCAATGAAACATTGTACAGAAAGTATAATCCCTGTAATAACATGAAATCTGTATAAATTTACAGCCTCAAAAAAGAGTCATGGATAATACTGCATCCATTTATTTAATGGTAGTACCCGCGTCAGCTTCAAAATATCTCGCTACTAAAGTGAATTATTAATTTTATCGAAGCATCATTTATACTAATAGATATTAACTAAAAATTACTTTCTGCTTATACTAATTGTCTAATATGAATTGCAATTGGTATTTAACTATATTACACGGAACATTTCCTTATAGATAAAAATGAATGCTAAGTAAAATTAGGATATCTTCATGAAATTTTTAATATCTTAGTTACATTGTTTCCGTAATTGCTAAATCGTTTCTTTTTGAAGAACAATGAGACGTACCTAGTAAAAACTTATATTTCCATTAAATTGGTATTCTATTTGTTAAAACACATTTACACTACATTGCTATAAGTATCATTTTGCAATAAACCAAATGTAGTATATTACATTATTTTTCATATTTTTGTTGATATATTTTCGGTGAATACATTTAAAAATTGAAAATCATATAGTATCTATGTTTATATAACTTCTCTTTTGTCTGTTGTTATTTGTGCAATTTATTTTTATTCGTTTTTACATCAATTTATTGCTAGAAAGACAGAAGCTAGAAATACCATTTTAACGCCTTCTTGATGGAATTTCTTCAGTTCTTATATCAGTAGATTTATTCTGGTACGATTATTACATACATCACTGTCATCAAATTGAATTTTATTGAAATGATATAACTCAATATACTGCTTTGAAATCATATTTTTTACGTTGTTATCATTACTTTTTTTTAATAATTTTATTTGATATCACTCCTTGACTGTTCAAGTTTATAAATTGAATTACTTTATCCATCACATATTTCAATTAGTTTCAGTTGCATTTTATTAATTTCAAATAAATAAATAAATAAAAGTCCTTTGTAATGCAATTATTAAAACATATGCTACATAAATGTTACTGGACTTTATAATTTGAAAGCATAATTTGAAGAAAAGAAAATTATATCTGACAAATTTATATCAAATTGATAGATTTATTACCAAAAATATGATCCAGAAATCTACTTGTTATTTTTATAATAAAGCGTTTTTTTAAATATGTACTAATCAAAATGTTTAAAAAATATTAAAATGTGATTTTTAAAATTTTTAACCTTAACTTTTAAAAAGTTTAATATTTTTCTTAGGGGATTTTTTTGCTTTTTACTATCTGCTTTTATAAAATTTGACAAAAATATTTTAAAATCGCCTTGAATCACCAATACATAAAAAGTATTTAAAATAATATATTTAATAAAATGTTTCAAAAATTAAAAAGGATTTTCAGTAAACATATTCGTGATTAATTGACATGATTTAAAAGTGATTCTATAACATACAATACTGAGTTTCAAAATAAAATTTCATTAAAATATTGGTAATTTATAAAATTCTATACTATCACACAGAAAATAGATTCTAAATTTATTTTTTATTATTTAAAAGCTTAAGTATAAATATAAGTGTTTTGTATTCAATCAAATGTATACCTTTATTACAGCAGTAATATTTAAAGATTGTATTTGCTTGCTAAACACACATACTCTTTTTAATATCATAAAATGTTGTAATTACTTTAGAAACAAATTTGTGAAATAATCTTTACTATCAATAAAAAAGAAAATATCGAATGAGTTCTGAATTCAAAAGAATAATATATAACTATTGTTTTTAAACATATTTCGAAAGTTTTATTTATGGATAATGAAGTCTCCTTTTTATACACTAAATTACAGAAACTAAAAAAAATATTTTCTTAGACTGTTTTTGACTGTTGCAAAGAATATTTTCGCTTACTGCAGAAAAAGACATTAAAAAAATATCAGAAACTAAAAAAGTGTTTTCATTCTATACCTCATTACAAAAAATTTGAATAACTACTTTTTCTCACCTTGGCAATGTGACTCATGTGTCTGATTTTGCAGAATTTAAATTGAAAATTTTCTTATGCTAAATAAGGATATACGCCATTACGCGGTTAAGATTTTCTAAATTTACATTTTCTCTACATTTGCACTCGAAAAAATGTTATTTTATCTGGGATTAGGCATCACTCAAGGGATGACTTCCTATTTATTCCCACAGTTAGATAACCATGTGTAATAGAAGTGATAGAAATACAAACGCACGATTGAGTCAATGTTAGCTTTCTACAGAAATAGGGTTTATTTGAGTAATTGAAACTTTTGAGAATCTCACTTTGTTAAGTTTATTTATAAAACACATGAAATATAATTATTTTTGTATTTTACATCCTCAAAAAATATTGCTTTTTAAAATGAAATTGAGTATGAGAAATGAGAAATGAGTTGAGACATATCTTTGTAATAAACACAATTTACATATAATTTAAAAATTACTTCATTTTTTATTATGTGTGAATCATTGCCTTCGAAAACTAAAAAATATAATTAAGATACATATTCGCTATGAACTAAACCTACTAATTTTTGAAGTTGGATCTTCAGATGTCATTTAATTAATGTAAAATAGTGTGTTAAAAATGAGTATTGTAATTTATTATAATTTCAATATTTTAATAATTTCCGTACTTTAGAATACTTAGAAACATATACCTAACTTTTTTTATTCCTAGTTAAAAACTTGACAACCTACCACAAATATTCATAGATGTTTAAAACTAACTGGATCATATTATTTTCATAAATATATCTTGATTCTGAAACACAACTTTATGTGATGCAACATTTAAAAAAAATTAAATTCATACGTTTTTTGAAAAAACCTGGCAAGGAGTTTGTATAAAATTCATTTTTACAAAAAAAGTTTGATTAAATACAAAAACATTTAAATTTGCAAGAAATTGCTAATATATTGTTTCCTAAACGGAAAGTATCAGGAAAACTAATTACATTTTAAGCGATTATATAAAATATAACATTTTTCAATTATTTAAGTAAAATTCTTATACAATATATCAGTATTATGAATTATATTATGTAAATATATAAATAAAATCTATTTATAATATCAACATTAATAAAAATTGATTGATTAAAAATAACAAAATGTATTGAAACATTTTGAAATAATAAATAATTTTGAAATTTTGCTTGCAGCTTCAGTTGTTGTTCTTAACTGTAATTAATATTAATTCTAAATTACTGTAAAAAACGCTTTAATTCTGCTAAAAGACGTATTATTGGGGAACTTTGTCCTTTTGAAGGACGGAGGTGTGTTCTTCTCTCTTTTTAAATCTAGTATAACTTCTTGACTCTCAAAGAGTAGATAGCACTAACAGTTGAGCAATTATATGTAGGGCATTAGAATCCTCAACCTTTTATATCCTCACATATTTAAAAAAAACCTTTATAAACAACTTAATTTACTATTTAAAAAGTAGAAAACTATTTTAGCTAATTACAGGAAATAAGCGCTGAAAAGTAAATGAAAGAAGTTTTGACTTTTCTACCTCTAATTACTTCGAATAAAATTTTTCAAAGAAGAATTATCAAACACTCATAAGCGAATTTTTTAATTGATCTAAATGTAAAAACTTATTACTTTAAACTGCTGTGATACCATTTTGGTCAAAGCTGAATAAATAATCAATTCCATTTAAAACAATAAATATAGCTATTTTCTCAAATGTTTTTAACGTAAGCTAGTTAAATGTGTTCCATATAATTTGCTTGCATTGTGTTTCCATGTAATAAAAAATGTAAGCTACAACCAGTAAATAAAAAAAATAAAAAAACAGACTTTTAACATTTAGATATATTTAAATTTCTCTTATCGGGAAATTATAAAACTATGTTATAAATTTAAGTAACAATAACCATCTTTGGATCAAAATCTAAGTCGTATTTCCTCAAATATATGACTTTAAATAGGTATAAATGCTTTCCTATTTAAAGATGTATTGAAGGGTAAATTTTTTGATAAGCACACACAGTTGCATGAATTTAATAAGTTAAGACAACTGATAATTAGCTTCCTATTAAAATAGTTGTTATTGAAATATGCATTAAATACTGAAATATCTTTAACACAATAACATTGAAACCCAATAGTTCTATAACTTTCTAACTATATGTTTACTATAATATCTTTTTTATATTGTATGATTGGAAGAGATTTTGTTCAAATAAATCATGTTAATCTGTATAAATTTCACATGAAAATTTAACTTTCATGCGTATTGTAAATAACTCAAATTTATTAACTCTTTTAATTAGTAAAATTATTTTAGTATATGAAATAAATGCGAACAGTCATACTACAAGAAAATATTGTTCAATACAGATTTTTGATGGTAAGGAAATATAAATGTATAATATTTAGAAAATATTACATTAATGCATAATATTGGGATAAATTATGTTCAATTGATGGCAGAATAATTTGTGAGCTTAAATAATTTTTTGTTTATCTTTTATTTTGCTTTCATTCATGCTTTTTTCGCTTTTTTTTGTTATTTATTAGATATTTTTAAGCTACTTGCCATACCAATTTTCCTTTTTTTAAATAAGTGATTTTGAAAACTCTATTTTCTAATATTCAATTCAAGTTTTAGCATTATTTACCGCATAGTCAAATTCCATGAGTATCTAGTCATGAGTATATGCAAAATAACTTTTGAATCAGTCAACAAAAATAAATTATTTATGTTGTATCTGACATTTGTGATTACTGTTAAATTCAAATAGATTATTCTAGAAACATTTTCCAGTTAAATATAGAATTTCTAAGCGATAAATAGATATCAAACTGCAGTAGCAGTAAAAATTCTTAAATACATTAGCTTTAAATTATAAATATTGGTAAATAACACAGTTTCTCATAAAAATATATATGCTTTTAAATTGAATTAAATGTACGTAATAAGTACATTGAGTAAATTCAAGGTATTTGATGGTTTCATTCTAAGGCAAAGTTGGAGAATTTGTAGTTAAATTTGAAAGAATCAAAAATTATATATATTCTTTATTTCAAAATGCATTACGCACATAACGCAACTTGAATTACGAATGACATGTCAAAGTAAAAAATGAAAGTCCTACATTCCAGAAAAACTAAATTTACAAGACATTAGTTCCTTCCCTATATGGTAGGCGAAGCGTATCTTGGTGTGTCCCCCTCAAGCAGTAACACCACCTGTGTCCCCTTTCCTGCTCTCCACTTATTGATTCGCAAACCTTTAAAATTCATTGACTTTTTACTGCTTCCAGGCAAACTCGTGCAGAATCTATGTGAGCAGAAAACTCAAGCGCTATTTTAAAATTTTTATTGTTTGAGGTGGTACCAAACAATTTCCTTTCTTTTTTTATTCGAAACACACCGATTTATTTAGCAGCTTTCTATATACATCCATTTCTCTTCTTTTTTTCTTTTATTATATTACTTCTAGAAAATTTCCCTTCAATGATACTACTGGGAAATGTTAAAGTAGGGATTTCATTTTTATATTTTTTTTTGCAAGGAAATAGTAGGGTTTTTTTTCTTTATTCCTAAAACCGACAGTGCACTATTAGACGGAAACGATTTGTGAAAGTAAGTCAAAGACTAAAAATGCTTCGAGGGGATTGTTATGGTAGTAACTTCATATATCTTCAAGACATTTCTTTCTTTGGAGTGATATTTTACTTTAAATGGTTACAGTGATGACGAGAAATATGGAAAACGCCCTTATCGGTAAATATTAGAAATTGACACAGTATAATGGTTTTACTTTCGTTTTCAATTGAAATAGAAAATTCTGTAAAAAGATTTTTGTAGTGGGCTTTCATGTATTTTTTTATTAATGGATGTCTTCAATGATTTAAGTTCTCACTTTCACAGTCTTAAAAAATACTCGTACTAATACACTTGAAAATATTTGTTCTGAAGTTAGGACGCATTTTACTCTTGCTTTATAATGTTTGCTACAAAATGCTCTTTATACATTAAAGTAAAATCGTTTTAATGTTTTAACTTAATAAATTAAAGTAGTTGTGAATTTGTTAATAACTACATTTTTTGATATTAAAATAAAATATTCATAATTTTTTTGACTTTTAAAAAATAAAATAATGTAAAAATATTTGTTATTTTCATAAAATGATTGGAAATTTAAATGTATATGACAAAATAAAGAGTAAATAATTTTTTTCCAGTTCTAAAAATTTTCATAATTTATAAAATGTTTATTTAAATTTAATCCCAGCTTATAATGTATTTTTGAAAATTTTAACTAATTTTAATACAAACTAACAGTTATTTTATTTTTGAAAAATTTCATATAAAATTATTCATAAAATGTCATTTAAAAAACTATACAGCATTAAAAATTTAATATTTTAGATAAAGGTAGTGTTAAACAGAGATATTCTGAAACTGTTTCTGAGTCACAATGAAATTCTGAGTATTCATTTAGAAAAAAAAACATAATTTTTTATTGGGGTAATAACAATGTATAAGAAAGATAAATTAAAAAATTGAGTAAAAAATATTCAGTACTGGAAAAACCTCAATATTTGAATATTCAATTCATTAATAATATCCCTTATTTTCGAAACATTACAATGAATTTCATTATATATATTAAATATATTTCGTTATAAACATCTAAAATTTTTAGAATTATATCCTTAATATCCTTATATTGTTAGATAATGGAAGATTTCATAAATCCTTTAACACACAGTTTTTACTTCATTTGAATGCTTAACTTAAATTTTCGCATACAATAAATTATATGTTGAAAACAGTAGTATTTTTCCATGATAATTTTGAATGTGCACATTTCATTCAATTGCTTTTATTACATTTTATTTAAAATTTTGTTTGGTTTATAACTTATTGTTCCATTCCAGAAACAAACTAATGAATCTAAAGACATTTTCAATATTCTTTAATACTTTATTATTATTATTATTGATAGAATACCATAATTAATTAATAATTGGTTTATTTTATACGCAAGAGGGATTAATAAAAGATATTTATTTATACCTACAATAACATGATTTTAGTTTTATTATTTTTAAAATAATAACATTAAATTTCTGCATATTTAAGTTTTAACTATTAGAATTCAAAATTAATTTGAATTTCTTTTGTAGGAAGCAGATATTTCCATGAGTATTTTAAGTTATATTAAATTAGAGTCTAATATATGAAACTGAAACTTATAGGCTAAATTTTAGTACGTTAAATTTTTTCCTGTGCTAAAAATTATGTTTAATTACTTTTTCCTTTCTTCGTTATGAATCCAGCTGAATTTTATCAATTATTAAGATTTTAAATAATCTCATACTAATTTTTCCCGAGTCCAAAAATGATTACTTATTACTTTTTCTGCAGTTTTCTGGAAAGTATAACAATTCTGGTTCATCACTTTTTTTTTCATACTGTGTTATTGATTAGTGAAAATATTTTTGGGAACCACAAATGTCGCATTCTTTTACTTTTATTTTTATTTTTTACATTCAAAATATTTTTTAAGATTTATGAATATTTTTATAGTTACTTATTCCTAGTTCCTTTGCCATTCATATCAAATATTTAAAAAAAATTTCATTAAAAATTTTTCCGAAAGTGAATTACAATAAATACTTTAAAATAACTTTTATGTATAGTAGTACCTTAATATAAATAAAACTTTGAATTACTATAAATACTTATTAAACTAAATACATTAAATTTTCTGCTATAAAATAACAACTTAAATTCAATTTATAAATAAGAAAATGGAAACAGATGATTAACCTACAGCAAGTTTCTATTTAGTTTCTGAAGAAAATTAGTTCTATTTAGTTATGTTATCAAATATCACCAGTTATATAATTTGTAAAATTCTGTTCTCAAATATCATCTGTTAAATAATATATAATTTTAAAAACTATGTAAAATATTATGTATACATACTTTGCTAGATTTCAGAAGAATATGGAAAGTAAATCTTTATTGTTACTTAAAACAAATTAAACTATTAAAATAATAACTACAAATTAATATATTTGTCAGTTAAATGCTATTTTTTCATGAATGATATATATTTTACGGTAAAACTGATTAATCGATGATTAAGTATAATAACCAGTGATTATACATAATCCCTACTCAACTCCGTAAATGTGATAAATTATTTTCAAAAAATATTAAAAGTTTCATTTTTCAGAATTTGAAAAACAATATAATGACTTACAATATTCTTTCAATTTAAAAATTTTAGTAATTGCTTATACAATCATTTCAGTGGATATTTTAAGAGATAAGAGAGTGTAAGAGATAACAGAATAAATTATTTATATCTGGGACAAGAGCATTGCAAAATATAAAATGATCAAAACTGCTAAAAGTAAAATAAAGTATAACTTGTTATTTCAATAAATTCTTTATTTTTATACAGATACAACAGACTGTAAATTAAATACTAACTTCTTTTTATAAGCAATTTTTGATTCTGTTACCAAAAAGGCCTGGAATACAAAGCAATTTTGATTATTAGACTTTACAAAATGCAGTTAAGAGTCAAAGCAAACTAAACCTATCTTCTAAAAATATTTGTATATATTTACTTAAAGATTTACTTATTTAGATATATTTACCTGTTATGACAGTTTGAATAACAAAATTTTCCTGATTTTTTACATTTGCATTTATTCGATTTGCACTCTGCCTTGAAAACAAATAGTTAATATCAGTGATTTTTAAAAAGATGATTTTATAACACATATTGAAGTGATTACGCTTTACCTGGAAAATCTTTAGAAAAAATTAATATTTTTTCGCAATTTATGAGCTGTTTCCTTTGTTTTATTTCCTAAGTTACAAATGTTGCCGTTTAAAACACCTAATATAATCGCTGATAAAATTCTGGGGCATTTATTGCTCTTTCAATTGCTCTCATCAACATCAGCACAAACAACATATTTTACTCATATTTGTACTGTGTCATCAATTTTACCAGAAGAAATTTTAAGATTTGAAATGTTCATTTACTTTTTTGCCTCAACTCCTATAGAGCATTATCTATAGTTTCTTGCATTTGCTTATTTGAAATAACCATCTAGTTAAAATGGATCATTTCCTCATTCTCATTCTAAATCACAAAATTAATTGCAAGTAAACAGTCATTTAAAAATGGATAATTTAATTTCTCATTTAAATCACACATCTTTTATTTCGCTTTTGATTCAATGAGAACCGTTATTAAATTATTCATATTTATGTATGTATATCTATCTATCTATATATATATATGAATGAAAAGAAATGGAGAAGAGTGTTATGTATATATATTGTAAAACACCTAAAACATAATATTTATTTAAAATGTAAAATTTATATTTTAAAAATTTAAAAGAGTTTTAATTTTTATTTTCACTTTAATATCAGAATCATTTTATCATTGAATGAAAGGCAAAAAACCAGTTTAGGATCTATCAGAAATTTTTTCTATTGAAATACATCGATATATCATATTTTAGAAGCATTTTTATTAATGACTTTTTTGAGATAATATCAGCAAATATCTCAGAACTCCTTTTTTATCTTTCTAATGGAAAAGTGTCAAAAGTAAAGAACTATACTGAATCTTCTCTGCAATTCACTTTTTAAAATAATGTGAAATAAAATGAATTATTAATGGTTTCTTTAGTTATTTTCTAAATTGTCATTCCGCAGAAAATATACGGCCAGTTTGTAATATTTAAATGTACATTTTAAGTTGATAGATTCCTTTTTCTTATAGAAAAGAAATATCTGGATGCAAAACTTTCATTTTGAAGGAATATTTTGATTTGAGTTTCATAAAAATTGTATTAAAAAACTTTGCAACATTTTCTTAAGAAATTTTTAAAGTTATTTTGAAATTAGGGTTGGCTTAATTCTCAAAGTAAGAAATTTAAGTTCCGTCATCTAAAACCTATTAGAATTTTATTTTTTAATAATCCAATTTCTTATAATTTTTCCTCTATATAAAATTATTCTCAAATTTTTGAGTTTATTATTGTTGGAGTTAAGTTTTCAATATTGCCTTTCAAACTTCATATGAATCATAATAAATTTCCAATATTTAGCTAAAAAGAAGAAATGTCAATACTTTATGTGAATACTGTCCATTTGTACTCGTGTTTTTATAACTGATAAATAATAAAAATATCGATAATTTTAGGTATCAGACTTTGAGTACAATATTTTATTATTTTTTTGTCCAAAAGCTTAGAACTTAGTTTTTCTTTGCTTTTAGGTATTCAGAAAATTTATGAATTTCTGCGAATTCTTAAATGGACTATTAATCTCATTCAGCACCGGTTTCAAATTGAATTAATATTTATCCAAAATGTTCTTGTTTCAAAATAAAAATGCAGTAGGATTTTTTTTTATAAATATAGTTCTCTGTATTCATTTGAAATCACAATATTTTGATTATTATTTTTTCCGAATCAAATTTATTTGAATGTTAATGAATAATTTTAAACGTTTTTTTCTATATGATATTTAAAATAAAGCACTTGAAATATCAAAAGTTAAACTTTTTTCCCCGATTTCGATATTCAGCTTTCAAATGCAATAGTAAAAATAAACACATCAAATATTCGGTGTAATAATAATATATTAATGTTGTATAGTCAGTCAATAAAACAGTTTCTCTCAATTAATTACGCAGATTTAAGAACTATTGAAATATTTTATTTACTTTGTTGATTCGGAATATAATCCATGAGGTAATTACAACTCATAAAACTGATCACTTCCATCACTGAAGAATTAGCATGTAAAATCAAAACATTACTGCATGAAGTGTTATGACTTTATTATAATTAGAAATACAATAATATATAATATATAATAATATAAAAATATAAATAATAATAATTAGAAATATTAATAGCCGCTTGTAATTGACTTAAACATTAAGATATTATTACAGTTAAATTCAGACAATATCTATTTTTTAAATGCAATTTCGTAAATTAATTTTTCTATCAAATATTTTATTTTAAATTAGTATCAAATTTTATAAAATGTTTATTGAAATATATGATTTACTCTCTCAAAATTATAGTTGAGAAAAAATGGAAAAAAATGAGAAATCAAATATGGTGTTTTATAAGATTTGTATAAGTTTTTTATCATGAAAGTTTTTTTAAGTAAATCATAAAATTTTTTGAATCTTAAACAAATTATTTATTGATCCTTATCTATGATTAGTTACACATAGAATGAGAATGGTGTAAATTTTAATATTAAAATACTGTTTCTTTCAATAGGCATTTTTCGCGTATAATTTTTATTGAATGATAAAAACATATTTACATTTTGCTCAATTTTTTATTTAATTATAATGATTGTTCAAATCTTTATTTAACATTTCTTATTTAATTTGTAATCAAACCAATATATTTGTATCATTTAAGAAAACCAAGTGTAATTACATCTAACATAAATTTGCAAAAATCTTATTAGAAATGTTCTTCAACAGCTTGCTCCATTGCATAAAATCGGTTAAACTGGAGTATAAAAAGTGAAATATTATAGTTTAATCCTAAAAAAATATCTCACAATTCTATCCATTTCTTTTAAAATATTTTATCTACTATTTAATAAATAATATGGCAGAATATTTGGAATTTATCTGTTAATATTTTTAATATTTCTAAGTTAAGTAATACTCAATAATATTGATTCAAATATATCATATATTTATGATAATATTATCCTTACATGTATTTTTAATTGCTGCAGTTTCATCAAAATTTATTTAACATATTTATTTTTCTATCACTTGATGAAAAATAGTTTTATGCAAAATTTAAGTGCTATGGTCCATGAAACGTCTGTCTCTATTTTACGCATGACATAAGAATTTCGCTTAAGGATAACACTTAAATAATCATGATCTCCATTCCAAAATACAGTGGAATAGAAAAGTCTTTCTGAAGCATGCTAAATAAATAGCACAGCTGAAAACTTCCTTCATCCATCCACTATCTTAAAATAATAGGCTTACTCAAATATCTCTTAAATGAAAAAGGAAGAAACTCAGAACATATTTAAAATAACAAATATCCCGAGAGCAATAACATGCAGCTATGAGAATGAATGATGGGAAAATAGAATGAAACTATGGAGCAAAATGAATGGAACTGGAAGGGTAATTCGCGTGAATCAAAAGCCGTTTGTTGTACCTCGATCTTTCACTACTTCTGAATTTATATTTTGCTTTTTTTTCTCTCTCGTAGCTAAATAAAAGCAATTTCAGTCGCGCATGAGTTGAAGTGATCCTAGTAAATTGAATCTCTTCCAGTTGGTTGGATCGTGCCCCGGCTCATACACAAGACCAGCGAACATTCCAACCATGTACACGCAAAACTCGCACAAAAACACCAAAGAAAAAGAAAAAAAATGAACCATCCCTATTGAATTAGGGCTCTGTAAAACCGATTCTGTTTTTTCCGCTTGTTTTGTTCATTATTTTCTCTGCCTTCAAGTTGTGCGATTTTAATTTGTTTTCACCATTGAAAATAGCCCTAGCAATTGATATTCCAAGACACATCTGTAAAAATAAATAAATAAAAAATCCGAGGAAAATATTACTCTCTATTGATTTTGATTTTATACAAGTTTAAAAGATGCAATTTTCTGTACGTTCAGAAAGAAGTCAAATGCTTTGTGCAAAGAATGGATTCTTGTTAATATAAATTCAAATGTTTTTGTTCGCATGGGGTAGAAAAGTTCCTACTTGATATTATGTAAATATTTCTAAGAAATTTGTTGTGTTTTTTGATACCTAAACATTGTAATACATATTTTCAATACATTTGTATGCACTCATACATGTAGATAAATGTGTATATATATAGGTATATGTGTGTGGGATTATGTATTCATGTATATCACATTATATTAATTTTATAAAAAAATAAAACATGCGCTTGCATAATTATATTATAAATTATAAAGTTTCATTCGTTTTGCAAACTGAGATTTAATTGCTGAGCTCGATTTTATGCAAGGACATTTATAAAGATTTTTTAAATGTTTCTAAATAATGTTACTTTCAAGTTCTTAGTCTTTGTTATATTTATTGCTTTAGCCGTAATTTATGTTTAAAAATTTTATACTGGAAATTTTCAACTATCCGGTATATTTCGAGCTTAAATTCACATTGATATAGAAATAAAGTAAATGTAATGTGTGTTTCCTTATGTATGTAGATTATTTTAAGCGTTTAAATTTGTGTATAACAGGATGTCATCTTTGTGGATCTTTATAAATAGAAGGCTGTTATCACTTGCCAAAAAAAAAAAAGAATCCATAATGCAAAATATTTTGCACAAAAAGGGCGCATATACATCATCAGTGCTAAAATGTAATCTTGGATTATAGTTGAAAACGGACTTCAACTACAATAAATAATACGTAATACAGTATATAACGATAAATAATACACCCATAATAGAGTAATAGGAGTATCATCAATCTCTTATTGTAAAACGCCAATTAGATGTAAAGATTTATTAATGAATTTTTGTTTATGAGATGGAGAGAAAATACAATGAAAAAATGGTTTTGCACAAAAATGTTTTACTCTCTGAAAAATATTTTTGTAGATTTTTGTCACAAACCTTGTTACCTTGATTTGTCCTTTTTTATATGATTAATTTTTCAATAAGCTTATAGATTTATTAATAAAGATTTTTTCTTTTGCTATTTGTGAAAAAAATAATTTATAATTGAGACTAAACAACTAATATATTTTCTGTTCACCTGTTCTGTAGAAGATTCTGATGGAAGTTTTTAAGAGTCAGTTGTAACTTTTAATCAAATACAATTAAAGTTAACGATAGAAATTATTTTCGAATTACTAGAAAAAGTTTGTCAGATAATTTTCTTTATTCCATTTATTTAATTTTTGTTGTATCTGTTAGATACTATCTAAAAAACTTAAGTATATATTTTCATTTCATAACTTATTGCTGATTATTATGACTGCATATTAAGATATAGGTATCAGTAATTATTTTATTAAATAAACATTAACGAAGCACTTAAGAAATTTCTGATTCTTTTTAATCCTATTTTTTCATTTTTAATATGTGATTGTGATACAGATATCCTGAAATAATAAAATATTATTTATATCAAGTATACATCATTGCTCTATTAAAGCTTCAGGTCATAAAATTAGTTAAAGAAGATTTATTACAACTCCAATTTTAGATTCCTACATACATTTTACTCAAAATCTTTAATATTTCTAATATAAGTAAATATATTAAACTTACTTATGCACATGTAAGGAGTTTTAAATTTAATAAGTGTATTTATGCCTTTAGTTATAAAATTTTCCCTTCAGTTTTGCAACATTTTAAAATTTTATTTTGGTGTTATAAATAAGAGGAAATTAAATAAAATCTCTTCTACAATTTTAATTGATTTACCATTTAAAGTCAAGTAGTTCAGTTTATTTTAACTCTGAGTAGTCTTTTTAATACTATAGATCAAATATAATTTTTTGTACAATAATGAAAGAAGGAGAAGATTTCGCAATCTCATTGAGGCATTTGATTAAACCAGGAACGTGACCAATGAGGAATGAGATATATCACTTCAAGATATTTCCATTTATATTTGTCTTGATTCCAAGAATATGCTTAATTATAGAGTAGATCAATTTAGAAAGCGCATAAGGATATCTATGCCTCAGCGAGCGAAGATTAGGAAGGAAATTTGGTGTCATTGTTTTTTCAATACTTTAATTTATATATGAATAAAATCATATTAATAAAATCAAGTCATATCAAGACAATATGCATTGAAATACAATAATAATCAAGAAAACATTCCTTGAAATAGAGATTAGAAAATCCCATGCTTCATGCAATTTGCTTATATTTTGAATTCCGTATATTATATTAAAATGATTCGTTTTTATTAGTAAAAATCTCCTTAATCTTTGTTGTAATTAAATTGATATTTTTTAAAATTTTAAAAGTATACAGAATATGAAAAGTATTTATTTAAAAGAAGTTGAAAGCAAATAATTTAGTGCATATTTGGGAGATATTTATCACTTCATTTTATTTCTGAAGTTAAAATGTTGTTTTAATAAATGACTCCCTAGTAAGTCTAATTACGTTTCTGCTTTGAAGCCTCTTTTTTAAATTATTCTTTTCCATACTAGTTTGCCATATATACAAGGCCAAAAGTTGACTAAGCAATTGATGAAAAATAAACAATAAACCTTAATGTAAAATATGGTTTACTGAAATTCTTAGAAGTTTTGTTAAAAAATTAAAAAGTCGTTAATAAAAATTAATGAAACTTAAACTAAAAATATATCGCTCATAATATTATTTTGATTAGAAAAAAGTCATTCCTAGTATTATAGAATTCTAATGAAAACTACCGAATTTTCGTTTTTACATGTGTGAGATTGCATCATTAAATGTGTTTACTTTTTTATATTTTAGCAACAAGTTTTTCTAATACATACGAACGGTACTCCAATTTTTTTGCAATTAAATACATTTAGTTTGCCAGCACGAAAACTAATTTTCATTTAACGAGATATATTTTAAGCACATTTGGTTTGCTTACGAAATCTAATTTACATTTAATGAGACAAATCCTGACTAAGCAAAATTTCCATTGCTTATTTTGAATATTTTAAAGATTTTTAAAGTTAATAAATATTTACTAAAAATACTGATATTTATTGATCAGTTAAATCTGCGATTTAAGTATTACAGATATTTAAGCACAACTGATTATCCAAGCCGATAATATTTAAACTGTCGACCGTATTGGTATTACATTTACAACAACTTGATTTTATGATTACAAAAAAGTTATTGTTTTTTTCACTTACTTTCAAAATATAAATTTGAACTTTCCCCTATCTTATGCGAAATATTATCAAATATGCATGCGCGTGAATTTTTTCATATTTTTGCCTTTGTGAGAATTTAAGTATGTTTATAAATTCTTCAACAAAATTACATTAAAAATTCATTTTTAATGAATCATTGATTTGCTGTCATTATATATAATTTGAATAAAAAATATATTATATTTATTCTATTAAAAAGGATATTTTATATTTATTTATAACTTGAGAAACAATACTTGCACCATAAAAATTTCTTTTTTTAATAATGTAGAAAAATATATTAATTTTTATATAAAAAACTAAAAGAAATTCGAATTTTATTTATGTTTATTTGTTTCTAAATAAAATAAATTGCATTCAAAGATGTTCACTTTTAATATTCTTTCACGCATATTATAATTAAATCATAGTAGTGGAAAATAAAGATTATTACTTACTTTAAAAAGAGCAAATATAATTAATTTAAATCTGTATGTATACAAAAAATTATATAGTCTACCAGACACTAGATAACTTGTCAGTGTGTATGATATAATATCATAATTAAATTGCTTAAATGAAATCCTTATTGATTCGAAGCATAAGTTTAGCATTTAACATACACTCCTTGAAATACAGTAATTTTAACCTTCTAGTGGTGCGTTCCTAACACTTTGGCTTCCCATTTTGACCACAATAATCATCAAAACGTGAGCTTCATGTTGGTATGTCCTCATTCAAGTTATCCCATTGCAACTCATTCCAAGGAGAAATTACCATTCGAAACTGTCTTTCAAGCATGAATGTCTGCTTTATTTGGCATACTCGTCACGTTTCGCTGGATATCTCCTTTTTCCACGTTTACCAGATGAAGTGACCACTTCACATGTTTCAGGGTCGAATTGCACTCACATATTTTCACTCATCGTTGTCCACGGTGAAATACTTGAGAACAAAACTGGATGTTATCACTAATTGAAAGTTATTAAAATGTGCTAAATATGTATGGAAAGAGACATGTACAGTTTTGATTTATTTTATTGGCTTTGAAATTTGTTCACATAAAATACTTAATACAAACTGGCTTACAGCCAGTAATTTCCGTAATCGATGTATTTATTTATCTATATTTTAAAACCATAATAGTAACGTATTGTATATTATATTTTAAATGTTAATAGAGAGAAGTAATACACACACACACACACACAACACATATATATATATATATATATATATATATATATATATATATATATATATATATATATATATATATATATATATATATATATATATATATATATATATATTACAAGTTTATACTTTTTAAGGAACTACAATTTCTTGGCTTTCCCAAAAATTTTTAACATTTTAAAATTTAACTCCTAAGAATTAAACATTGAAATATTTCCTTAAGATACCTCTGAAAAAGTAAAAAAAAATTAAATATCTATGAATTCATATTATTGCATTTTTTAAGTCTCCAAAAATATTAATAGATTGAAATTTTGAGATAAAACAAACAATATATCAAAATATCAAGTATAATTCAAAGTGATTTCAAACCATTCTATTAATGCTAAGTGTTTGTACATTGAATGTTTCTAGAGTTAAATATCTCAACTTAAGAATAATTTAAAATAATATTATAAAATGGAAAAGAGTTATTGTTTGAAGCAAATGGGCAATTTAACTGTGCAAATACTAACTAATTACACGTAAAGAGTAAATGAAAGGAATTACTGATAAAACAAACTGAGTTGCTATTACATGATTTATATTTTGTTAATTTAAATATTACTACAAAGCTAAAAATGCTCTCAAGCAAATTTTATGTACTTTCTTATTTACATTCTTCATATATCATGTAATCTTTCCTGGAGTCTCTATCAATTTCCTATGTAAACTGAAAGCTAAATGAAGACATATTTTTTCCAGCGTAAATGGAACATTTATTTAAATGTTCTACATGATTTATGAACAAATGTATTAAACAAATATTGATACGAGTCTGCTTGAATGAAATCAAACTGTTGCAAATAAAAATGAACAATGATATATTTACCATATGTATAATTCTATATTTTGCACGTAGTTTCCCAAAGTTCTGAAATTAGAAAATTTTCACTTCAGAAAATTATTAATTATTCTCAATACTATAAAGAAAAGTAATACTTATAAACAAAGCATTCGAAACATTTAATTGTAACTTTTAACAGCGATAAAATTGTAATATATTTTTCCTTCTTTCTTGTTTAGTAAAGAAAGTATATTTGATTAGAGAAACTTAATATCTTTAAATTCAGGCTCAAATTTGTCATTAAAATCTTTCAAAAAATATACTTTCAAGTATTTATTTGCGATATCATTTCTTTAAAATAATAATTGTTTTCATTTTGTTCTCAAGCGAAGAATACAATTTAAAAATCATTTACTTAAGGTAAATCTTGTGGGCTTAAAATATGACTAGAGTAAAATAGTAGCATTGAAAGTTTCATTTGTCAAATAAGTCTTTTGAGACATAACAAATTAAATTCAATCAAGTGAATGCTACTATAATAAACTAAGCATTAATAGAGGAAAATGTCTTTTCACACAACATTTATATATTCTTTAATTCAAACAAATTTTTCAAGCTGCGTATAATTCCAATATTGTATTAGATAAGCGAAAATAAGGATTTTAAAAAAGGACAAAATTGGAAAAAATAATTTAAATTCCAACAATTCATTTCAATTATTCGCTTAAAGAAAAGTTCCTAATAGGTTCTATTAAGTTGCTATTCATTTAACAAATTAGTAATTTTCACCCTTGATCAAGCAAAAGCATAAAATTAGCTTTTTCTCAGGATCAAAGCAATCGTAACGTAATAATAGTAGATGAAAGAAAATTGGAAAATTAGTTTACGACATTTTCATCAACGACCTTTTTCGCTAACAAGTTTTTTTCCTTTTTCCCATTAAGATAAGCAATACAGATTAAATCTAGCAACGAATAGGATTATGACTATAGTAATTGGAATAACTTTTATCATGAGACTAATTTTCTTAAGCTGAAACTTTGTTAATTTAGCAATATTTATTTACCAGATTATTTTTCTGATTAAGTATTAAAATGTAAATCTTATGCGAATATGTTCATGTAATCAACAAAACAATTAATTTGAAATATATTTTCAGAGAGACTCTGATTTTTTAACTAATTGAGAAACTTTGAATTAAATATATCAAGCATAAATAAAGCATACTTTTATTTAAATGTTTTCTATATTTATTTATTCATTAACACAATATATATTTTCAGTTAATCATAATAATTTTAATTAAACATTATTATATTGAAACTATTTATATAAAAATCAATTATAATTTCTATATTTTTAATGTATTATGGTTAGAATGTATCTATTTCGTGACTGATAAATGAAATATGAGATTAAGGGATATTAAAAAATGCCACCTTTAAATTTTGAATACCAAATATTTGCTTAAAATATAGGATTCCCTCAAACTCCTTTCTAGATTTCGACACCAAATAGTTCATAAAACAATAAAGAGTGGTTTAAATTGATAACAATGGTTAGATAAACTTAAAAAATCTTATAGTCATTTGTAAAAAATATTTATACTAATAATCAAAGGTCTTATTCACTTCTGGTAGTAGGATGAAAGTTAACAACCACAGAGATCAAATCTTATTCTTAACTGAAATCTTACTCTTTAAATTCTCAATATTTTACCCGTTCCTCTTGTGAAGATAACATTCAAGAATGTCTAAAAAAAGGATGTCACGACTACAACATATACACACACAACCACTGGTTATCTCTGTAGTCAGGAAATAGGGACACCACCCGCAATGCATCTTTCTGGGACGTAGTTAATCTAAGAACTACAAATGAGGTGATGCATCATCTTGATGCAAAAAACGCATATCGATACAGACCTATAAATTGTGCAATACGAAATTTTTTAACATGCTTAAATAAAAAATTTATGAGAATATCTTTGCAAGGGAAAATAAGAATATGTTGCGGTTGTATATGCTATACACACAAACAATTGAGATATCTCTTGGTATTTCATGGTGTTTATGGAGTACTTCAGATCTCCAAATGGAGACATTTATAATGCCAATTAGCTGAAAACAAGCTTCGTCAGAGAACAATACGTGATTAGAAATTATACATCATCCAGTATCTTTCTTGACATATTCATTGCAGTTTTTTCCAAGTACTATCATCCGGTGTCAAAGCTTGAATGATATGATATGTGCTAACATAAAATCTTAATATTTCCCAAAGAACTTTTCTGGGTTTAAGAAAGCTATGGCAATGGAAATTGTCATATTAAATTCTCTTCTTGCTGATTTCACAGATCTGGTTTCTTTATATTTACTTTATTTCACGCTCAATGTGAGCATCACTTGTGCATTATTTTATCTATAAGTAAACATTGAAATGCATCCAATATTTTATTGATTCTATATAATACCATTTATCAGAATTTTGCTTAAAATTCATATTGTATATTGAATTTTAAACAAAATTCTTTTTTGATTTTGGAATCTGAAAATATATATTTCAAACATTTATTGATGATTAATAAAAATCAATTTTAATTAAGTAAGTAAAAATGTAATATTAATTTTTTTTTACTTTCAAAGAAATAAATTATTAAATTTCATGCAACTGCTTTTCTAATTTATAAAAAAATCCTTATTAATTTTTTATAAAATAGTATAGTAATAACCTTGAATTTAATTAATGTTTGAAATAGTCATGTAATTAAAAATTTTTTCAGAAGTAATATTTTGTTTCTAAATTTTATTTTTAACAGAAATATTTGCGACAAATTTGTAAATATTATTTTATAAGAAAATTTATTTGAATGTTATAACTTAATTTAATAAGTATATATAATTTACAATAATATTTTACTTACTATGATGGTTAATATAAGGAAGTTATTATTCATGCTGCAAAACAATGCAGTGAGATATGATTATGAAGATGGTACCATGTGAATACAAAAATGAATTAATAAATTTCAGAAAAGTAAAAGATAATTCGGAATTATGTACATTTAAATCATAATCAAATGTTTCTTCCTGTGTAACGTATGACCTAAAATATAAAATCAAACATTATTGAGTTTTGTACTATCCCTAAATAACATATATGAATAAAAGTAAGAAAAATATTCCTTTCCTACTACAATTTGACACTTAGTTTAGAAATGCTATGTAAATTTTGCAATAATATGATATTTTTTTACATTTCAAACTAAATTTGCATATAGATACTCTATTATTTTAAATTGCTGTAACAAGAAAAAAGGCAAATAACATTGCATTTTCTGGACAAATGTATTATCCTTAGGAAAGGTTTTAAGAAATTCAGGGATTATAAACGAAAACATAACATAATAATGATATAAACATAAAAAACAAGTACCCTGAACAACTCCTTCCGGAAACAACAGTAGGTAAACTCCTAAATATTGAAATAAATGGAAATGCCGTTTCAATACAATCATAGGTTCTTTAAATCTTTCATCGACAGAAAACACCTAATCAGTAGCTGTCATTTGTGACAGACGACAACTATTGATCAAGTGTTTGGTTTCTATGAAAATATTGAAGAACCTGATGACAAGGATAGCAATCGAAAAATTTCTTTATCAAGGAAGAAACATTTAGTTACATAAACATTCAATCGGGAATTAGAAGCATTTCAATCATTGTTTAAAGCAAAATTAGCAGGAACAAAGCTATCTTTGAAATCTAGTTAATATCAACTCATAGTGTTATTCCTAGTGATTAGCCAATATGATTTCAAAATCACATTAGTGAACGCAAATGTTTCATCATGGTGCTAAAAATAGAATCTTTATTTACCGAAAACATGACATTACATCGTTGTCACTTTCTTCTCCTTCCTTGATCATTGAAGAGGCTTTAGTCTGTAATTTAATGTAGATAGTAGCTGAAACCATGGTTGTCAATCTGCGCGTTGATGCTGTTGAAAATGTTGTCGGATAGTTCATGAACATGCTTTGACACGATGCTATATCAAACCAAACAACTCATGGCTGGTATAAATCTTTTCATTGTTTACTAAGTAAGTTGCCTACGAGAGCACTTTTTACAAATAGTGGACCATAATTGCGTAACGCTAGTGAGTAAGCATGTATAATTTCCAAGCATTTACACTCACATACGTACTTCAAGAAAAAAGAAACATGACATGCAATATTTCGCAATTCAACGATTCTTGCAATCAAGCCAAGACTTTTCCTTAGAAGAGCAGTTTACTACTACTTTAGTGGGGTGAAGCTTTATGGTATCAATTCTTAATACATGGCCCATAATGCTGTTGTGGGATCTTTTGAATTTCAGCTATTAGCATTTTTACATTCTAACCTGTTAGTGATAGAAGTTCAGTGAAATCCAAAACAGAATTCCATATGACTAAAATTTATCTATTGATTATGAATTCTGCAGATAGACACTGGATCTCAAACAATATAAAAATCAATAGATAATAATAAACTGAATCTTGAAAAACCAAAATGATCTCCAATATGATGGCTGTATGAAAGACTATGAAAGGCTGATAATTGTGTAAGAAATGATAAGAATTTTTTATGAAAAGAATTTTTTACATGAGGCATGACAATTTTGACATGACTTTCTATGACTATTTTACATAAATGTTTCTTATAGCCATTCATTTGCAATGTTAGATCATTTTGCTTACGCTGTGTATTAATTGCGTATTCATTGTGCTTGTTTTGCTGTAGCAATTTTAAAGGTCAACAATGCATTTAACCCCTTAATCGTTTGAAGATTTGTGAAGGATCTGGTTTAAAATTTGCTTGTGGTGGCAACATAGATTATGCTTTTACTACAAAGCTAATTCGTCACTCCTAAGTACTTGTCAAGAGAACAAAATACTCTAATTCCAAATGAGACGTGTATCTGCATTTCCCCTTACCACCTCAAAGTAGTGACATCTGGATGATTGAGTTACAGTGGGCCTCATACATCTGAAGGAACCAACACATGTTTGTAATTTACATCGTGAATGTTCTTTCTACTCAAGTTTTTCTAATATATGTTGCAAAATTTTACCATACTCAAAATGAAATTATTTTTCAAATACTTATTTGAGTATTCAGTATTTTTTCCTAAAAACTTAATATAATTCTAAATAATTTTATCAGATGCTTAAATATAGAAACAATATTAACAATTATTATTGAAGGTCATATTCTATTGTATTCTCAATCTACATATATTTATAAAATTCATTTGAGTTATACATGGCTGCTATATTATATTCTTCTCTATTTATTCATAAAATTTTTATCAAATACTTTTTCACTTCTAATATTTGTACCTTAATTTTGAACTTTATACATTGGAAACATATTTCGTGACATAATTAAAATATAAGAAATAAGCGAAACATAAAATTTGAAATAGTTATTTTTAAAATTAAATATTTAGACTAATTTTCTTCAAAATTATTAAGGTATAAAACGTTATAAATTGATTGAAATTGTTTTAGCGTTATAAACAGATTCAATGCTATAGTATTTTATTCATTCACAATTTTGCAATGAATCTGTATAGTAATCTCTGTTTCTTTGTATTTTCTTGCATTAGAAGTGTTAGCAAAATTTAGAGGATATGTTTTATTTGTAGGACACTTAATCCTTATAATTGCTCAAATTTTAATTAATTCTATAAAATTCTTAACTTTTCATTATAAATTTAAAACATGGTACTAGAGTAATCATTTTATATATTTGATTACATTTATGAATTATCAATTACATATATTAATTTTAAAAAATAATTTTCAGAATTTGAATTAAATAGTAATTTATTTTTCTCACTAATATAATTTATTTTTCTTTTAAATATTCAATCACGTAGGTTACATATTTTGATTATGGATATAATTTCTCTTCGTCGTTTGCATCATTTATGATTATTGAAAACTGACAATATTTCCTCATTTCAGATTAGCAAGCAGAACTTAAATTTTGCTTAATAGATATAAATGTAATATTACTTATACATATATGACAACAAAAATGACAAAGCAACAAATATACTTTCGAATATTGCACCTGAATGAGATTCATTGAAAATCACTTTTCTCCTTTTTTATGGATGGGAAATTTAGAATATCTCATTGGAGAGTGTTTTTCATATGAAATCAAATTGATTTTAATACTGTTATATACGTTATCAATTTAACATTCCCAGGAAACTTGTACTGATGTTCAAAATTCATTAGTTGCACATTTATAATCTATATCAATCCTTTTGTTAACTAAGTATAATCAGTAAGAAAAATCGTTCATTTTATTATCTTTTGATACTGGGGTTGTTTGCAATTTCAACTTAATAATATATGCATCAAGTTTACTATTTACTCTAGAGCTTAGTTAAATATCTCTTAAATATTCCAATAATGATTTCTCAAATTCTTAAATTTTAGTAAAATTGTTTTCTACTTATATGTGTTGGGGAAAAATTCAAATCCAGATTGTTTATTCTGCTGTTTTAATAATTTTGGAAATTATTTCATAATTTCAGAAATATTTTCATGATTTTAAAAAATGACTACAATAGTGCAAATTAACTAACAATTTGATAAACTAACTTTTTAGCAGATTAGTATAACCATTTGAAATCTTAAAGCTTTTATTTATTCAGAAAATCACAAAGAAAAAAATATTTTTTCAGTTTTTATATAAGAAATAATAAAAGCAACTGAATTCGAACAATGATTAAAGTAACGTTTGTTTATAGTTCAACCACGTTTATTTTTTATTTTTAAGATTATTAAAATGAAATTATTAACTGAACTATCCTCAAAATGAGCAAATGTAATAATTTTCTATCATGCCACAAATTTCCAAATCAACTGTATGCTTTAATTTGTTTCAAATCCGTTATATTAACAAATAGATTTTATATATATATATATATATATATATATATATATATATATATATATATATATATATATATATATATATATATATATATATATATATATATATATATATATATATATATATATATATATATATATATATATATATATATATATATATATATATACATATATACATATACATATATATATATATATATATATATATATATATATATATATATATATATATATATATATATATATATATATATATATATATATATATATATATATATATATATATATATATATATATATATATATATATATATATATATATATATATATATATATATATATATAAATATATATATTATGTACATATAAATAGTGTGTGTGTGCACAATTAAAATCATAGATAATTGTACCTTCCCTTGAAGCAGGTTTCAAACCATATCCGAGTAAGCGCTCACATTAGTTAAATCAATCGTGACTATTCAGCCAGCGAATTCCCAACACCGATCTGTTAAAATTAGGGGTTGAACGGGAAGCTTTGTAGTGTAGCTAGTTCCTCTTCCAAGGGGCTTAGGATAGCCATTTAACGGTTAAAAACTGTCAGCCATTTTATATACATTTAGCAAATTAAAATTATTATACATATAACTATTATACCTAAACTTTATTAATCTATAAGAATATAATTTTTTTCTTGATTTTTCTTACAAACATGAAAAACCAGGAAATAATAAAAGCAAATACCTAAAATATTCTATATAAATCACATTACAATTTCTCTCAAACATGCAAATGAAATGAGTTTCATAAATAAAATTTGCATACAGAGGCATAAGATATCTTGAAATCGATCACTGAAAAAATTATTTTGAAAAATATACCCTTCAATTATTTCTTTAATTTGATATTTTTATAAATCAGAATTGTTCCTTCTATTTAATTTTATATTTTTAAATTTCTGGATGATATGAAAAATCCTTATTCTTGTAAAAAATTCAACAATGAGTACATTCACTTAAGAATTAAAGACACATTTGGAGATAAAATATGAGATTCCATTTTTTTTTTTGAAAAATTGTCTTCATTTCTTCGCCTAATGCTTTTCAGATATTTTTTATATAAACATATAACCTTTTCTTTCTAATGTTTTACATAAAAATTTCACTTTTTAAATTTATTGTTTAAATAATAAATTACAGAAATATCAAAAATTTCTTTAAACACCATTTTATAAATTGAAATATATAAGCTCCATATTCTAAAAGCATAAATGAAATAAAACTTTTAGAAAATAATAGAGTTTTTTTATTAAAATTAACAACATATCTTAATATTTCATTTTCTTCATTTTAATAAAGAGTTCTTTTCGAAATTAGCTAAAATACCTTAAAAATGTAACTCTACTTTTAATCCTCTGCCTTTTTCAAATTATAATTTTCAATTTGGCGCAATCTGTAAGATGTTTCATTAATCTTACTTTTTTTAGAAAAGGAATAATTAAAAGAAAGCTCACTTAATCCTTCATATATTTTTTACGTACATTTTGTGTTAATTGAAATTTGAATATTTAATTATTTTCTATCTTTTTTATTTCTTTTAAGTACGTTAATTTTAAAACGAAATAAAAAAATTGATTGAAATCGTGAAGAAAAAATCATAATGTTATAATTTTTAAATAAATTAAGAGCGTATGTTTTCTAACTGCTTAAGGTAAAATCAAATGAGAAAACAGTTCTGTTCTCTGCTTAATAGATAGTAAATAGGCACAAATTAACGACACTCGGGGAAATAATTCCCTTACTTAATTTACCTATTTAAATGGCTAAGTTTGCTTTTGTATAAATGTGTTCAAAACTGCTAAGTGTATTCTGGTATTTTCTATTCGACTCAAACTAAAATTGTACTGGGGGTAATTGCAAGAAAATCTTGATACAAATTAAAAAAGGTTGTGAAAAGATGAATGTGGAGATTCCTTAAAATAGATTGTCTAAACGACAATTTTTTGTTTTGATGCAACTTATTATGAATATAAGTACATATATACAACAAATATGAATTTAGTTATCAAATATAATTCCTAACTTGTAGTGCATTGAATTGTCTTGTAATAACGATTAGCACGCACGCAATCACCTACACATATCTATATCTATATCTATCTATCTATCTATCTATCTATATATATATATCAATATATATATATATATATATATATATTACATATATATATATATATATATATATTAATATATATATATATATATATATATATATATATATATATATTAATATATATATATATATATATTAATATATATATATATATATATATATATATATATATATATATATATATATATATATATATATATATATATATATATATATATATATATATATATATATATATATATATATATATATATATATATATATATATAATTTTCCTTACGATCATTGCAGGTAAAATTATACTGAAATATATCTACTTATTGCCATTTGAAATTCCATGAAGTATGTTGCTGAGACAATTACTGAGATATTACTACTTCAACTTAGAAAACTTTTTGTACGTTGTGGCTATTCCAAAAGACAGTGAAGGATCCAGAACTGGATGTACATATGGATGATTGAGCTCAAAACCACGCTTAGATTAACGGATTTTCATTTTCACATGTTAAAAAACGGAAATTATTAACCATAGTCAAGTGACGCAGTCACATCATAGTTGACAACTTCCTTTTCATATCTATGCCACACCAGTGGATGTAGTTTGAACATCAAAGATTCTGGACCTCGAAAACTAAAGAGCTATGCTTTACTATATTTCTAATATGCGAGAGAACACTGAATGATTAGTCACAGTATAGTTGTGTTGCTGTTTTCTCCATAGAAAGGTGTTTCACTTTGATTGGTTTCTCTCTGACAGTTGTTTCCAATTACGTGATTTTTTGGTTTGGTTGGAAAATCCAATCTTTCACATGTTGATGATGTTACTTGTTATTACTTCCCCAATCAGTTTCGTTTACAAATGAGTCATGCATTAAAATAAATAATATTTCATTATGAAAAATGATTAACATATTTAATTATACTTCTATTAATTAGAGAAACATTTTAATATTTAGCAGCATTTTACATTCACATTTAAAAAATGAAAATTACATATTTGCGCAAAATGTTATAAATAGATATACATTTCTGGTGAACATGATTCTTACAAATAAAATTACAGCTTCCTGCGCAAGAAATTGTAGTTTTATACCCTTGTTCATTGCTTCTTTTGTTATCTTTATTATGATTGCAGCGCTTTTTTAATATTTTTCATTAATTTTTGATACACTTCTTTAGCAAGCATTTCCATAATTCTTGTCTCCTTATGTGTTTATTAGAGGAATAATACCAAGCTTTTTTTGCTTGAATTATCTTCAATTTGCTTATTGCTTAGGGGCTGTGTTTTCATTAAAACAATTTTGGCATTTATTCATGGGACATTTAACGCATAATAGAAATAATACCCAAATTTAATTTGTTGGTTTTTCAAGTAGTAAAATATAGTACACACATTTTATTTACAGTAACTAAAAAACCTTTTCTTTCATTATAATAGAGAATAATTTATATAATTTTATTGTTTCAGTTTCGTAAATGACGTCATATGATTCATTGTAAATAAAAAATATGATACATTTCAATTTCTTTAAGACAAACAGTACCAAAATAATATTCTTACGAAATGAAAAAAAATTTCAAGATTTTGCTGTGCACGAGTTCGGAGTTTCAACTTCATTTTTCTCAATATTCCACCAAAAGTTCATTTCTTAGACAATATTTATTTCCAATGTAAAAGATTGTGTATTAATTATCAAATATAATTTTATTTTATATCCAAATAGGAAATAAAAGGATGTTTTGTAATTTCCAACGCAGATTTTTTTTAATTTTGAAATAACTTCCATCTGTTAACCATCGTATAACCCATTGTTATGAATACAAAAAGCTCTAGAATTGGCAAAAAACTATTTTAGTTCCATAAATTTGATTTTTTACGGGAATACATTTAATAAAAGAAAATTTCCCATGAATTTTTTTTCAATTCCTCAACAAATGTTACATATTTTTTAATTTTACTAACGTAAGTAATTTTCTTTTAAATCATCAAAAACTAATCCACAGCTGCTAGTTTCTTTACTTTTTTCGATCGTCAAGATTGATCAAGATATTTAAATATAGATACATAAGAAAGTAAATATTTTTAATGACTTAATATTTCTTAAAATATCAAAATGATCTATTAAAAGATCACAAGTCGTGTGTTAAGTGGCAATTTTTGGAAGACACTTTTGTAGAAAATTTCATAAAGAAATCCGATATTGACCTCCTTTGCATTCTTGGCATTCCGATATATATTATAATTTTTAAATTTTTTTAAATAAAATTATTTATACTCTCTACTTTATATCGTTTGAAGCATTGAAAAGTAGTTTCTAATAATCCATAGAATTTGAAATTTTGTGTACAACTCTTTTCCGACCAGATAAATGAGTTATCAAGTAATCAAAAAAGATGTTATCATTTTTTTCTTTTTGGAAATTTTTTTAAACTGTTTGATTTCTTCTCCCAATTTATGTTTCTTCATTTATTCCAAACTGACAGTATTGATTCAAATATTTCTTAGAATAACTTTTTTCATATAATTCTCAAATAATCTTCTTCTTTTTCATTCTTTGTTAATATATATTTCTACGTCATTGCTTAGAAATAAACCAGGAAGCTAAAGTAACCACTTAATAAAACCAAATGGGGTGACTTATAAAATTTTAAAACAATACTGGTCTCACGGATTACAGTGTTACGCAGTTGCCGTAAGAATTCCAAAAAACGTTTACTTGAAGCAAAGAAAAAAAGATAGGTAAGAAATAGCAATGCACATTCCAAGGGGAGTGTCAAACAAGTGGATACTGAAAGGTTGATTGATTACAGATAAATAATTTCCCCAGGCTTGTAGATTTTCTTGGCATGGGATGATTTTTTTGCTCCCTACAATGAATTAAATACTAATAAAGTTATTTCTTGAATTTTATCGGTGAATAAATTCAATTCTCTGTACCTGCTTTAATGGAAGTTCTTCTAGAAAGGATGTTCATTGTAATTCATATCTATTTTAAATTGTACAGTCATATCCAATCAGTGAATGGAAAAATTACTTGTTGTAGAACTAGAAATGCTACGGCTACTTCAAAGGAATACTTAAATTCTGCGAGATATTCATGGCTTCTAAAACCGCTGTTAAATTTCAGTATTATATTTGTATTGGAAATAGGAATTAAATATTTTAGTCATTGCAGTCATATTTCAATGAATTGAATATATTTTATTCTTTTAACATTATGATGAGAATAAAAGTCTTGATTTTCAAAAATGCTGTGTGTAATAATTGTGTGATTTGCTTCAAAATCACAATAACTATAATAAAATTATTATGAGCTTTAATCAACAAAAATTTGATGTAAAACTAATAAATTCAGGTCAAGTTAAATTATCCTTCATCATTTAGTGTGTCAGACTAGAAATATCTCACAAAATTTAAACTTCTTTAAATTATTAAAGGTATTGTAGGATTTTTAAAATTATTTTATTATTTTAGTTTCATTTCAGATGATCACTCATTTAATTTACTTATTAATGCTTATGACGGTAATTGTATAACTTCTACAATTTTGTATGTTTGCAGTTATGTAATTAATAAATAATTATCTACTTTCTTGAAAATTTTAAATCCCATTGACAAATTTATATAAATTGCAAAAAGGAAAAATTATTTAAAAAAACTATATTATTAAATATATATATATATATATATATATATATATATATATATATATATATATATATATATATATATATATATATATATTAGATTATTTACTATTTTATAGTTACTTCCAGCATATCAAAAATATTTCTTTGAAATTTTGCCATTTTAAATAGATTCCATACAACTAAAGACATATATCTTTAAATGTCATTTGAAATCAATAAATCTTAAATATGTTGTTGTAGCTATTTCATATTTTTGGTGTTTAGCAACGCAAAATTACTTCTATGAAATTTGACACTTGAAGAAAATCATACACCAAAATCGGGCTTGTGAAAATATCAATTCAAGAAAGCTCCAGACAGTCCAGAATGTGTTCAGGAGTGTCCTGAAACTCAGCACCCTTTAAGCAAGTTTTGAAAATATTTTTCCCATAAGCATACGACATAAGCTATCTTGTCCCGCCAATAACAGTTAATTGATAATGTACCCCTGGGCACTTTCTCTAGTACCAATAGTAAACAGGTGAGATTATCCTCTTATAAACAGCTTTTTTTTGCTCTTGAGAACAGCTCCAAATGTGTTAGTGACTCAGATATGTCTAATGGCTCAACATTACCCGCTTTAACCAAAATATCTGCTGTCTTATACCAACCTATATCAACGTGGCGAAGTAACCATATAAAGAACACCTCACGAAAGAATGGAAGATGCACTATTTTGTTATTAATTAATTGTATGAACAGATGTTTGTCGACAGATATATGAAGTTTTAAAATTACTATTAAAGTCAATATAGTCAAGTGTTAATATTACATAATCGTGATATAAGAATACTGATTTGAAATCCTCAGGACGTAACATCTAAAGAAATGGCTACATTTTTGCATTTTTACACTTTGCTGGTAATTCAAATTTAATGTGCAATGGAAACTCATTTCAACTTAGTGTAATATGCCGCATATTATTTCTCCAAACACACTGAATGTTAACATACGTAACATAATCTTAGTTAGCTATTACAAATCAATAAATGTGGTGTAATTATATATATAAATTTGATTAAACAACATATGTTTTAAAGTAACCTATTTCAAATTAAATATGAAAGTAAATTTTTTCAATAATTCCATCATTATAAAATCTAATTTAAATTGATTGTTAATTTGCCGTCATATGTAATAAACTTAAATTTCTTAAGAAAGCTGTATATACATTTTCCAATACAACATTAATTATTAACACCTCAAAACTACCTTTTGAGTAAAAATAATCAGATGGCATGTTAACACACTTAATTGATTCAATTGTTAAAGAGATAGACATTTTAATTTATATTAAAGTGATAACTTTTTAAAGTAATAATGGAATAATTTTAGTGACATTTTCAAAAATTTATCGATACATTTTGTACAATACTCTGAATAAATAAAATAGTTATATAAATAGCATGTTAATTACTATTATTATATATATATATAAATATATTAAACATAAAATCTTCACTATACATCCTATCAATCATTTCTTGATGGTAAAGCTTAATACGTGAATCTTAAATATAATGCAGTTCCAGCATCAAAAATAAACGTAAAATACATCATTTTCCCCAACATTAAACTATTTTAGTGATTTCCTTTTATACTCTAGGCAATTATATCGATTCTAGATCCCCGTCCCATATTGGATAAGAGACCTTAAATAAAATCTTAGTCTTAACTAACAGCGTAGGAAATTCAGTCGTTGATAGCAAGATGCGGGTGCCACGGACATGTTTGCATTAGGAATTCCACAGAAGAGAGCGTAAAACAGTTCTCAATTTTACGTTTTATAGGTTCAAATTAACAACTTCTAAATTTACAGAGAATATGTATTTTTTTCATGTTTGATATGTGGGTTCTATTTAATTAAATTTAAAGGATGAAAAAATCATACTTGTTTTTCGTAAAAATTTTAAGCAATTTGATTAAAACCTTATTTTATATTACCTTCAGTTTTATAAATTGATTATATTTTGATATATTACTTCCAATTTCATGCGTTTTCTTTTTAATCTCCCAAAATTTTATAAAAAAAAATTAAAATTGAATTTAGAAACTGAACTATTTGTTTTTACATGTAACAATAACATTCTAGTAATAGTTGTAAAACTATTGAGATTCACTATTTAAAATTTGTGTATAAAACATTAATTTTCATTCGCAATACTTGAATCTTTAAAAATACCACTTCAAAAGAAATCAAAATAATTAAAATTGTGCTATTTAGAGACTCCAAAGAACTCAAACAAAATACTTGAAAGTCATTTGAGGTTGTTGGTTAGTCATGCAATTATCAAAAATTGAATCGAATGAGTAATTTAATTTTTTAGTTCAAATACATTCATAGAACAAACAATATTTACTACATTGTATCTTGTTAAATTTGATTTACAGAATAACTATTCTGTCCAAATTAATATTATAAATTGCAATTAATGTCAACCCTTTGCATTTATTTCATATAATTGTATTATGGAATAGATGGTACAAAAACATTTCTTAAATGATTCTTGAATTTTCACTGTCAAATCGCTGAATTATGTGAGAAATTTAATTTTAGATTAAACTAACTTTTCAATACTTTTCAAATTTTGCAAATATTATTTTTTTTTAAATTATAGAATTTTAATAGTTACATTATCATTATTTTTAATTTAGAAAGTTTATTTATTGATCCTTTTTTTTAAGCAACTTTTCTAAAATCTTTTCAATTTTTATTATTCTTGCTAAAAAACTACAAAGAAATAAAAAATATGGTTAAGTTTCATATACAAACTCAATTTATTTAAATTTTGGATTAAAACTTCAATTGCAACTCACAACATATCTGATAACCATAAATTATCTTTATCTTTTAAAAATTTTAAATGATTTGGACTTATGTTTGTGAAGATATTTTTTGATTCTAAATACAAGTAAATATTTTACGGTCTAACATACAACACATGAAAAATGTTTTTTAAGTTGTGTATATCAGGTAAAAAACAAATTTGTGTGTATAGTAGATGTTAATTTTTTAATTAAATGGATTATATAAAGCATTAATTGAACTAATTGTATGCTGTTAGTGTGTAAACATTTGCATATATGCAAGTATTTTAAAGTTTTATTTTTTTACATGCTTTTATAAAAAATGAAAGTAAATAAAAAACGCAAAATGTCATGTTTTTCAAACTTAAAATATATAGTAATGACATATAAAAATTAGTAGTTTTACTACATTGTTGTGCTTCAACATGAATTTTCGCACAATTAGAGGAATTAATATTTATTTTATTAAAATTAAATTAATTTAGTCATTTATTGAAATCCATTCAAATCTTTATAAGCACTTCACAGCACAAAGAAAATGTAAAGAAAACTTATAAAATGAAAATTAATACTGTCCTAACTGTGTTTATGTATTAAATTTGAAATTTACTTAAAACGAGATTATTTCAATTTAATATAATGAATGTTAGAAAATACAAGGAAACTTAGAATTGCCATGGTAGAGAATGTTACTGAAAAAAAATCATTGATTTAACAATTTCAATTTTATTCTAAAACTTTAAAGGTAATTTATTTGAATATTTAAAAATAGTTTTTGTTATTCTCAAAAGAAAAGATAACTTTAAAGTAAATACAATTTATAATGGAATTTCTTAAGCTAAATCACCCATATTTGTAATGTAATGCAGAAATAAATAATTGGTACTTTTTGCAACAAATACGTCAAATACATATCTTTTTAATTATTAAAAATAATTTTAGGAAATACTTTTATTAGTGAAATTTGATTCCTGTTTTGAAAACTATGCTCTAATTGACATGTTCATGATTTTTTAACAGAAAAGAGGAAAATCACTTCTTAAGTCTTATACTTGTGGAAAATTTGTTTTTAAATAATATAATAATTTTAAAAATAAAATTTAAACTGCAAGATTTTAACTAAGTAGTCATTTTATCTCGATTTATTCTTGAATAAATTGTGCAACTGGAGGGCTAAATTATTTTTATTTTGTTACACTGTCTTGAAATGCTGCTTCCAGAGAAACTTCCTCTTTTTTTAGTGATCAGATAAGGAGAGAATGAAATAAATAAAATTAAATGCACATTAGAGCTATTGAACAAAGTCACGATGCGTTTCATTTATTTTGATTTCAAAGATCATCCTCGCTTAAAGAACTTTAATGTTTTTATTCAAAGTCAATTTCTTTAATGAGATAATTTCCGCAACTGCATTAATATGAATATACAATTACTTGAAAGCATTTTAAGAGCTAGTATTTTAAGAGATCAAAGTAATTTTTAAGATTTTAATGGAAATGCATGGATGAGAGGAAATGATCATTTGTTATAAAAGAATTAAGATACACTGTCTGTACTTTAGTTTTAAAAATTGTAGATACAGTATTTTAAAGAAGGAATCAGAGAACATGTATTATGAAACTGATATTTATATATATTTTTATGTTGCATTCATATGGAAATGAAAATGTTCTTGTTTAATGAAAGTCCATAGAAACGATTGCGCCTATATATAATTTATGAACAAAGGGATTATTTTTCTAATTTTAAAAACTTTATATAAATTCATACTTATTACGATTCAATTTCAGAAAATCAAATAATAAAGACTATTAAATCATAGGCTTAAAATTCTATATAAATTAAAATTTTCATGAATTTATAAAAATTCATTTACTGTGTTTATATTTAACAGATAAATATTTATAAAATATATACAAGCTTCATGGTATATACTTTTAATAATGAATTATAATAATTTTTAAAGATTTAAATGTCATTTAAACTTTTAAAATAAAATTCATAAATATGCCAAAAATATTTAATTTAATTTATAATTTTCCATATCACATCTAATACCTAATTTTGTATTTTTAATGTAATATTTCAAATAATATATTAATTTTACTTACTATTCAGCAGCTAAAAATATATAGTTATAAAAATTAATTATCTCGTTTCTTATTATTAAATATGAAAAAAAAGCTTATATAATAAATCAAATTATGTAACAACTGCAATTGCATCGAAGAAGGAACAATTTGGTTATGCGGTACATTAATTGACTTTAATGCATAGTGTTTTCATCTAAAATATTTTTAATACTAGAATACATCTAGAATATTTATAATATAAGAATACAATAAGTATTTATAATAATTATCACAATACAACTTTTATGTTAGTTTCTTATTTGACAAAATTCTTTTTAAAATTTCTGGAGATAAAAACCATTTCATATATTTTTGCTAAAAATAAATAGGAATTTTCAATTAATGTAAGAATAATTTACTAGAGCTCCAGTGGCTCAGTAGCTTCATGCCGCTTCCCGTAAGCTCAGCAAAGTGAAGCATCATTTACCGCGGGCAGTGATTGGGAGAGTGACCACGGTGTACTCTCCTTCACTGGGTTGCTGGAGCTCCGTGGGTTGGGAACGTGTCCACGTTAATCTGAGACGTCCAAAGTCCTTCCGCTGGTGGGGCGTAGATGTGGAGAGGAGGGTGCCTGCTCAGTTGTGGCCTCGTCACCTGACCGCGGTTCAAAATTACGAGGCACCTTAAAAAGAGCAAAGTCGTAGTTTCACCTTCGTGGTGCTCTGATCGAAACGAAAGACGCTCCCTATTGACTTAATTCGCACTGCCAAAGGCAAAAGCGAGCTTGGCTTGTCCAAGTGTCATAGGAAAACAACAACATAATTTACTTGTTCAATTTTAAGAAATTTTCCTGTTTTGACATTTTTTAAGCATCTTAAATATTTATTTCACTTTTTAAATTGAAAGAAAAAGAGAAATGATACAATTTATTTTGCATTTCAGTTGTTAATCAAAAATATGAGATTCATCTCTTTGATGAATTTGTCTTACGAGGGAATATGGCTGTCTTAAGATGTCCTATACCAAGCTTTGTTAAAGATCATGTCAAAGTAACTTCATGGGAACGAGTAGATGGATTCCTAATTTCACCAGGAATAATTAGTGGTAAGTCAAATCAAATTAATTACTTTATATTGTAAATAGAAAACACAGGCTATAGTTTTTTAAATTATTTTATAATATTAATCTTAAAAACAAAAATAATGATACATACTAAAACAAATATTTTGTATAAAGTAATCATATACATTATTTCGCGGATATTACAGGGAAATTAATTTTTATAATGATAAAAATTTGCAAACATCCGTTTGAAGAGCAGTTAAAAATAATTTTAACTTCATTAAAATTAGTTTCAAATGTTTCACAATTTATTCAAGCATTATATTCTAAATATGTTTATATGTACGATGTAATAAGCGATCATACATGCTTCTAAAATGATTTTTTTCTATAAGACTAGTTAATTATTTTATTTTTCTATATTGTTATTTTTTTTTCTATTTTATTATATTATTTTTCTATTCAATTAATTATTTTATTTTATTCATTAAAAATAAGTAAAAACAGTTAAAAATTATTGACAAACAATAATCAATCTTATGTTTACCAAGCTGATATAGAAATCAAAGTGTTTGCTGTATGTTTTTCAATTTAGCAGTTCATTGATTCAAATTCCACCTCAGTTGGAGATATTTCTAGTAGCTCAGAATTATCTTTAAACTGCTGGTGACATCTAATGAGCTCTTATGTGCAAAACATTGACCATAGAGTTCAAATCATTTAAATAAGCTGTTATCTTACAGAATGCTTCTAATGAAGAAAAAAAGACTACTCAACACAAAGAATTTCTCATTACCCTTGATTAAACTTAAATTTTACACTTATATATATATATATATATATATATATATATATATATATATATATATATATATATATATATATATATATATATATATATATATATATATATATATATATATATATATATATATATATATATATATATATATATTATATATATATATATATATATATATATATATATATATATATATATATATATATATATATATATATATATATATATATATATATATATATATATGTATGTATGTATGTATGTATGTATGTATGTATATATATGTATATATATAATTAAGCATCTTAATTTTCTTAAATAATATATGTTGTACTATTTAGCATATTCATATAAGAATAGGTTTGAATGAAACATTTACATACATTAGTTATATAGTGAATGAAATGTGTTGAATTATTTAATAATCTTGTGTCTAAAAATGGCTTATATCAAAGATTGAGTATTCAAAAGATAACCTCATTGTATTGAAAATCTAAGATTTCCTTTTGTTGTTAAGCATTCAGCTATATAACTAAAGAAACATTTTGATAAATTAATTCATTTTTGCTTGATTTATATTAATAATAAAGGTCATTAATTTGAAATAAGTTCAACAATTATTTACCATTTTTGGTTGTTATAATATTTTTAATAAAATTATAGTCCTTTTATTTATATTGTAAATTTTAAAGAATTTTCATAATAATCTAAAATATCATAAAACTTTCTGCTAAATAAGTGAAGCGAAATATTAAATGTTAGAAAATACTAAAATTATTAGTAAAGAAAAAATATTCATATTTTACTTGGGTAATTATATGTTTCTTTTTAAAAATTTTTTAAATTTTTTTCATATTTCATTATTTAAAAGGACTCAAATGTAAAAAAAAATATTTTAATCACAAATATATAAGAAAAATGTTTCAGTAATGGTTTATAAAATAATTTACTAACCAAAATATACGGAAGGTAAATTCCTAGAATTAAATTTTAAATTGTGCTCACAGTTCTCACGCATTTCTCTTTCTGTATTGATTTAATATTATCATTAATATAATATAAAATAATATAATATAATATAGTATATTATAATATAATATAATAATAATGGAAAATACAGCACAAATAAAGACCTAATTTAATTCCGAATATTTTAAATAAATAGAAAGAATAATAGGAGAAAGTAAAGAAATTACATTTTATATAATTCTGCTAGAAATATACCTATTAAGCCAACCTTTGCCACATAGTAAAAGAAAAGAATATTTTTGATAGATATAACAATATTCATGATTAAATATACATATTAGGACAAAGAAAATTCCCATTTATGTTACGTGGTGTGATTTTATCATTCTAGTGAGTAATTCTAATTTAAAGTTGCTTCTTTAAAGTTTGAACTTTAAAGTTTTCGTATTTATTATTTTTATTTAACCGGTTTCTGTAAGTGCAAGTTTTAATTTATGAATAAAAAGTATATAATAAAGAGGAAGTATTTATCACTATCTCAGTAAACCAGTTATGACTATATTGCCTGAAGAATAAGATAAGCTGCAGAATAAGAATTAATGTTAATGTCATCATTTTTAAATCACAAGTTTTAAAAGAGGAAGCGAAAAGTAACTCATCAGATATTGTTTAATCTTAGTAGATTTTTTTTCTTGAAAAAAACCAAACACTGGGGAAAGAAGATATAAGCAACTATTAATCATGATGTTGAGAAAAACCAGACGTAGAATTTGAATAAACGTATGAGATTGTAAGCAAATAAAAAATACTATTGAACTGTTGATGGGAAAATGAATATACATAATGAAATCACATTCGTACTGTAAAATATTTTGCCTTTAAATTAGTTCAGAAATGTATCATTGATTAATATAATTCAAGTAAATAAAATAATTAAATTAATTGTTTTTGTTTGCTTTTAGGAAAATATGGTTTATTAGAAGATGGTAATCTCTACTTCCGTGATGTAACAGACAGAGACACAACATTCAGCTTCAGGTGTCACACTGAAAATTTGATTACAAGAGAAAAGAAAGTCAGCACAAATTATTCAAAAATACTTGTAACAGGTTGGTACATTATTTTGAAAGAATCATTCGTAGCATAATATTTTTGTAATAATGCACTTAGTTTGTGTAAATTATGAAATACTATAAAAATTTAAAATTGTTTAAACAAAATTGGAATAAAAAGATAGATTAAAATGTCTAATTTTAAACACAAAGAAAAAATAACTTTCAAGGAAAGATGAATTTTAATCAACTGTTGTTAAAAATAATGATATTTTATTTTTAGCATTTCTGAATTTTGTTATAATCAGAATCAAAATGCTTTATTACATTAAGTACTTTTACCTATTGCTATATTTTGTAAAATTTGAAAGATATATGTAACTTATATTACGTTAAAAATTACCAATAGCAGATAAAAATAAAGTGGTGTTAAAAATTGTATATAAATTATATTATTTTAAAAAATCATCTACAAAGTACCAAATGAGTTGAAAAAATCATTTTATTTGCATTTTAATTTAGAACCTCACCACAATCAGCCGCCAAGGGTTATACATCGTTCCACTAGAGTAAAATCCGTTGCTGGTCAACGAAGTACATTATCATGTATTGCACAGGGACATCCTGTACCAATATACCGGTGGCATCGGATAATGTCTGGTCAGCGAATAATGTCAGACGTCGATCCTTCCGTCAGACAAGAAGGAGGTGTTCTCGTGTTCAACAAGGTGAAACGATCTGATACGGGTAGGTACACATGCCACGTCAGCAATTCTGTGGGAGAGGATAGAGTTGAAATGGAATTAATTGTAGAAGGTACGAATTTTTCCTCATTAATTGAAGTTTGTAACTGTAATTTAAATCTTTAAATATATAAGAAAAGTAACGATAAATGTATTAATAAACATGAGTTTTATTTTAATTCAATTCATAATGTTTTTTGTTAAGCTAAGCCATATTTATTTAAATCTAGCTAGTAACAAATGATATATAAATATGTTGAAAAGAAAGGATTTAAATTTACGATTTTGATTGAGTTTCAGTATTAGAAGTAGAAGGTAATGAGAGATAATTTCTTCACTGATTTTGAGATATTCTTGGCTATTTAAAAGCAAGTTATTTACAAAGAACCTGATCACAAATGCTACTCAAAATCATTTATGGCAAAAATACGATGGAAAAGATTCGTTTATAAATTTGCTTATGTTTCGTAACAATTTTTGATGTATATTCATTAAATTTCGTAGATTGTATGTACGCTTGATAGATGTATGGAAATTTTTTCATATAATTAAATTCATTTCATATGATAAAACATTCAAGAATTCCCAGTATATTTTAATTCCTTCTTCTATAAACAATAACCAACAACATTCCGATCGAAATTTTAAAACATTGAAAACATAAATAGAAACAAAAACAAAATCTTAGTTTCGTATTGCATATTGGCAAAGCCTTTTTTATGAAATAAATCCAAATAAATGTCTTATAAGAATGGATTTTTAATAATATAAAAAGATATGTAGATAAAATAATGGTATAAAAAATAAATATTATGGAAAACATAAAATAATGCTTTTAAAATAAAGAAATAGTGAATAATAAACTCCAATGTAAAAGAATAAGAATAAATGCATAGTTTACATCCTGTTCAAAATATTATGACAAGAAGAACGGGAAAAAAGAAGGAAATGCTTTAAGAATATAATCCTTAGAACAAAATGATGTTTAAATTCTTCTTTATGTCTCTTTTGTGTGTGTATATATATATATATATATATATATATATATATATATATATATATATATATATATATATATATATATATATATATATATATATATATATATATATATATATATATATATATGAGAGAAGTATTTTTCAAGGAAATTGATAAATTGAAAGCAAATACATTAAGTTTCTAAACCTATTGATTTAATTATAAAGCATGAAAGTTTGAATAAACATGAATTATAAATATTTTGTGATTACTCTTGAATGAACGTGAAATATAAATATAACATTAGTTTTGCAGTGTAAATAAATATATGCTAGATTTCTTTTTATATAAGAATATAAGTCTGTACTAAAAATTATTTATATCCAAAATAATACTTTAAAATATAAGCTATTTTCTTTTGAATAAAGTGGATTAATTATGAAAAACTCAACAAGGCTAATTAACAATTTCTGTATAGTTTTTTTATTTATTTTCTACATCATTTATAATGAAATTGTATAAATCCTTTATAAAAGTAATTGTTTGCCCTGATAATATATTACTGTCCTTGAAATAGAAAAACTGAGAATTGAAAATTTGAAATTAGAACTTCGGCACCGATAATATTAAATTGACTATTTTGGATATGGTATAGTTCAGAATATTTAAAATTTCATTACTATCAATATTTTCATGATAGTTAATATCGTATCTCATATAAATAATTATTATATTGTTTATATATATATATATATATATATATATATATATATATATATATATATATATATATATATATATATATATATATATATATATATATATATATATATATATATATATATATATATATATATATATATATCGGGACTGCAGCACCGTACAAACCAAAGTCATTTTAGAAAGTTTTCGCCATCTTTCCTTGTTAGATGTTATTGTTCTCCATCTTCCAGCACCGATCATTTGCAGGTTTTTTTTCAACGCTCTTAAGCAATCAAATGAAGTATATATGAATTAATTGGGGCAAAAACTGTTTTTTCTTTGGTCTGAGTATGCGTTTACAATTGTTTTTCTTAACAGCTTTAAACCCCCTAATATCTGCTTAGATGTAGAATAATGGATCGCTTTGAACTATATTTATACGTGTATCAGGTTTAATGTGTGAGTAGCTCAGTTGTGAGCTCTTCAGTGCAATTGTAATTATAATGTAATGTAATTATAACTTTCCATTTTATGAAACATGTCTTCCTTTTGCTTGTCCCCAGGCAGTATTCTAATGCAATCTTTTTTGATGAACGCACTTCTGCAACTCTCAGAGATATAACTACGGCAGTTGGTGTGAGCAAATTAAGCGTGTCAAGGATTTTACGAATATTTCCGGATCAATGCCATCTATGAAAAATAGTTTGTTGGTGCAAACTGATAACTACTTTAAGAACTAATAAAATTATTTCAAAAAATTGTACAATAAATCCAAGAAAGTCAAGAAAAGTCCTTTAAAATGTAATTAGAAAACTATGATGTTAATAGGAGTGCATCAATTGTGCATAAAATGGGTTCTGGTTGATAAACTTACAGGAACTAAAATGAGGAAAATAAATAATTCCTAATTAAAAATGATAAAAAAGAACTCCTAGTATCGGCCAAAAAATACCAATAATGTTTTTTAAATATATTTATAACGAGACCGAAACATATTTACGAATGCAGGGATATGAATCAAACGCATTTAGAAAAAATGTTTCGCTAATTTTCATACAAATAACACAAAAAAATGAGTTCTTAAAAATAATGTATTCTGTATTTTATGTATAATGTCTTTTTACGCATAAAGTTCGTTTCATTCATGGAAAGGAAATACTGTGGCACGATTTGTCTATTCATCAAAATTCAAAGTTGATTATGTGAAAAAAAGTGCGTGATTTGCCTGGTAATTCACTAGAGCTAAATCCCATGCAGAATATATGGCATATTCTCAAAAATTGCTTAGCTTAAATGCATTGCATGACAATAGAGCTCATGATAAAAATTGCTATTCAAGTGTAGCTTCATAACAGTGAATTCAAGAATGTGTACTCTACATATGTAGAGACAAGATTGTTGATGAGGTACCACACTAAGGGAATTTATTTCCATGCTAAAATTTTAATAAACAAATATTACATTTGGAAGTTTCTTGTCCATTTATAAAAAACGCATGTAGCAGCAACCAAAAGCACGATCAATATACAAATGCATTTATGATATCCATGAATATGAAGATTCTAATAGTTACTTGTTAGGAGGCATATATTTGGGGAATCTCTTTGATCCCAGCTTCGATATAGTTTTAAATTAAATGCAAATACATTATTGACCTTTAATTATTTCACTTAAGCATATGTTTATATTGCAGCAAGAAACTGATGTAATATTTAAGTAAATTTCAAAATTATAGTTTAGTTTTCCTTTTAAAAGCATAAATATTAATGGAAACTATCGTTAAATGGTATTGTGACCACTAGAAAACTGTCTTAGTTGTTTGTCAAATATTTTATGAAGGGAGTGGGGTGTCAATAATTCTCACTCGATGATTAAGGCTTTGTATTTCCCAAATTCAAATGTTAGCTATGATTTTCATGCTTTTTAAAATTTAATGTAATTTTAAAAATTTCTTAAGCATTTGTAATGATATTACTTTATTTAAAACTTAAAATCCTTAAACTATAGTTTCCAAAACTTCTTTGAAAGCAGTAACTTAAATACAAATTATACTAGTAATGTATTATAACTGAACTCAAAAAATTACTTCTAAACATAAAACATTCTTTTTGGTTAAAGCTGGAAAAAGAATAACACATTACATATATCTTTCGAGTATAAATAGAAACTGAAACGTAATTCGATTCTATTCTTTATTTTGAAGCCTATATATTATTTTTTTCTTTAAATTAATATCTAAACCCAATTTAATCTAAGTAGTGAAAGAGATATGTTGTTTTTTTAACATGTTTCTAAAATAAAACTCAAATTAATTGATTAAAAGTTCTTCCCTCATCATTTGAAAATTATTTTATACTCTAACTAACATATTTAATTTCTTAAAGTAAATTTTGCAATTAAATAATTTCTGTTGTTACTGATTCTGTAACATCTCTTTAAAAAATTTAAGAAATTTTCAAAAATTATATTAAATTTCTATTTATTGATATATATTAATTTATTATATTTGTTGATCATATTACAGTAAATAATTTAAGAGAATAGTTTCTATAATTTAAAAAGTGATAATTATTGAATATTTATTACATTATAGCCAAATTACTTATTTGCAATGACCAAAAATAATTTTAAAATTCAATAAAAATTAATATCACTAAAAAATTAGGTTATTATTTTCTTATAAATTAAATTTAAAGTTATTAAATAATGAACTATAGTTATATAATAATTAATAGAAGACTGAAAAGCAAATAAGAATCCATTAAATTATTTACGACAGTAAAGTGGCTTCAAAATTTAAAATGTTATTGTCGCTTTAACTATTTTTTGGTATTACATTTGTGTAAAAAGGCAAGTGTGTCATCATATTTTTCATGAATTATTTGGTAAAATAAAAAAAAAGAGTTTAAACAGCATTTATTAAAATCAAGATTAAATTTTTTTACTGATTAACTAACACACTTTTTGTAAATGGTGAAGATTTTAATGATTATGTTTATAGTTTTATTTTAAATGAATGGCAAAATCCTAATTGTTAGTTTTCTGGCTAGAGTAGTTGTTGGTATGAACTTTTGTGTCAGACAAATAACTATATTCATATTAATCAGCGGTTTTGTATACATATTAAATTTTAAGTTCTCGTCAAATTAATTTTCTGAGACAAGATGTACATGGAAATTGAAAAGCATAACAGAATACTCTACAAATACATAAATTTTATCAAGAATCTGTAGTAAATAGAGAATCGTAATACTTTTATTGGATCTTTAAAGTACGAAAACAAATTGAAATTATATATACATAAGCAACTTAATTTGAATTTTATGTTACACACAAATCCTGAACTTTCAAAGAAAATCCAAATTAAATATTTATTTAAAGTCAATCCTGACGAAAACTTTAAAACAGTCAGATTCACTTTGTTATACTGTTCAAAATAAATGTACAAATCTCTTAAGTTTTCAAAAGAAATTCATTATAATATTAAGGACTTAATATAAAATTTATTATTATATATATTTAAGTTAGGATTAATTTTTTTTAATGTGGAAAGTTTGTGATTGGTTTGGTAATAAAACACACTATATTAGAGATAGAGATTTGTGATGATAATAATATATTTTAATTTTGGCATTTTTAAAAATTTTATTATTCATAACTATCTCAGATTATATTAATTCATATTATATTAATTTTATTTTCAGTATATTTAAATTAAACAAATTGGAAATACAATTTGTGTGTCTTTTATTATTCTTCTGTATGCTTTTTTTTTAAATATACATCCTAGATTATGTAAATGGTGACTAATGGGTAACTGCTGTAACAAAATAAATAAGTTAATGTTTTATAAATAAAAAGTATAGACAGTTTTGTTAAAACCTATTATAGGAAAGAAATACAAAATATTTTTTCAATATATGTCATTAACAGTATTAAAAAGTTATTAGAAGAATAAATACTGTTATAATGGAAAACAGTAATATAATAAATCAAAATTTATGTCTCAAATTGGAAGATTTTCAGCTATGGCTAATTTGTTATCAGACAAACTTTTTGTTTCTTTCATAGCTCTTAAAATATTACTTTACAAAATTACCATAAATAAAAACAATAATGTTATTAATTCCCTCCATTTTGTTCAAATATAAAAAACAAGTCAAAATTATTTCCAAATCTAAATTGAAAATCTTTCAGGTATTATTTATATCTCTGTTTTTCTGAAATAAATTATTACGCACATTTACGAAATAGCTTAAATTTCTCAGCAATATTTGTTTTATTTGTCAAAAAGTAAAATTTGCTATTAAAATAATCACAGTCAATTTCGTAAATGGGAAAACAATCGTAAAGTGGAATTCTATCAAGGATAATATATTTAACATTGGAAAAGCAAACCAAAACGAAATCTTAATCAAAGACTAAGATAAAACTCAATACAAATTAATGGGCGATGGAGTCCACTCATAGTTCTACGCCCAAGTTATTTTTAGTAATGCAATCATATTCGAGTAATGCTCAGAACGGAAACCAATTGTATTTATTGGATAATTCTGAAACGATGTAACGTTTATATTTTTTCTGACTTTTCTGATAAATATCTGACGTATCTTTTAGAAATAAAAATTCACCAGAGGAAGAGAAAGAACAATCTAAAAGGAATTACAGCATCCATGTACGTGAAAACACGTCCCCAATGTCTAGCGAACTTTCGATGTCACAATTATGCGGAAAGTGAAGCTTAATTTTTCGTTTAATGGCTTCATACTTATTATTGCTCGAGTAATGATGATGAGGATTTTTAGCAATTAAGCGCTAGCTAAGGAAAAGGCGATCCCTCCGCATTCCTTGAAAACTAAATGCATTTCGATTACTTCGTTTTTTAAATGCAAACAAGACAGATAAAAATTACATTAGCTAATTTTTTTGTTCGGTTTTCTTGTTTTTTGGAATAATAAATGAGAGCATTTCAGAGAACTTTTCATCATTTATTTTTAATATATATTTTTCGGAAGTATTAAAAAGCACTCAAATAATGTGATCAGAAGTAAGGCCCACTTAAGTGGAAAGCATTACTTACTGTAGCGGATGTTTCTAGATTGATGGTAAGGAATTAGAACTAATTATGAGTTTAGGTAAATGCGAGATCGATTTTCATATTAAAATATAGTAATCCCATTTTAAGTGGGTTCTGCAGAATTTCATTGCTATAGAGAAATCATACATATTCATAAAGTTCAAGATATACCTTTTTTTTTTACCAAAATATAGCATTAATTACTTCTTCAACCTGTAACTTTTACATTGATGTTGATATAAATATTTAAAATACAATTTGAGGAAAGGAGAAAATAACTACTATTATGTAATTCTATAAATATTTTTATTCATCAAATGCATTAAAAATAATGAACATTTAGAAAAAATATTTAGTTTATTATTTTTTCATAATCAAATAAATCACTTTCGAAATCAGTTTTGTAATCAATTCGTAAATCCCATTTTCGGATAAATAAGAAGGAAATTTTCGAGATTTAATTTAAAAGATGTTTTTTTTTTCAAAATTACTTAGTAAAATTTAAAAAAATAGTGCTCTAAATCTGAAAATACATTAAAAGTTATTTTTGATTAAAATTTTAGATAGGTTGCCATTTAAAAATCAAGAATTATTATTTAGTGTTAACAAGCTGAAAAGAGAAAGAGAATGTTTTTATATTGCTTCCTTATAAAAAAATTTGTAGTTTATTTTACATATGCATTTGATGAAGAAAATGTTCTTTGCCTTTTTAAGAATTACGGGAATTTTGATCTTTTTCCACGAAAGGGAGAAAAAAATTAAATTCCAAAATAATATTTGTTTTCAAAATCATTAACGATATTAAGAAAAAACTCTCACTGATTTAGTCTAATATAACAATTTCAATATTTTTTTCTTTCTATTTAGTTTTTTCTTGCATATCATATTACCAATTAATTTCTAATCACTGTATTTTTCGTTTCAAAATATAGTAGAACCACATAACAATTATGAAAAATATGTTTTTCATTGATAATATATTTTCAACTGCTTACCATTTTGTACTTTTAACTTTTTCTGTTTACGAAAAAAAGTAAAAAAAGATTTATAATTTTTTCAATGCTTATTCAAAATAGTGAAAAAAACTTTATTACTCTCAAGAATGTCTTAGTTAAATAATTGGGATTATATTAAAATACATTTTAATTCGACTAACAATAGTTTGTCTTTTAAATATTTTTGTCAAATATGTAAAAAAATAAATAAAAAAAACAATACCAATTAAAAAAAAATTTGCTTAAAAACTGAATTGATGTTCTTATTTTTTCATTTATTTTAAATGAATATTTCGAACAATATGAATAACACTGCTTATAATTCGAGTCTGAACACTGAAACATAAAATAGATTTCATTATGATTTCCCAATTAACTTCAAAAATTATTATATGAAGTCATAAAATTCATTAATTCTGCAATAATTCTTAGTTTACACAGTTAACTTGGCCAAAAATATTTCAACAGTTAAAATATTTCAACAATATTAATAAAAAAAATGAAACATCATGCAAAACGCTATTTGGATCGTATCTAAAAAACAATTAAAATTTCTGTCTCAAGCAACACATACCATTAAAAATACAATTTTACTTTTCAATCCCTTGAAAAAAATGCTGTTTTAGTTTTTAAAAAATAATTTAACCTCAAATATAGACTTTTACACGCGTAATAAAGGTCCATATAAGCAAATTTTTTTCTTGAAATATTCCATTTTAGATGTTTTTTATGACGGCATTACTTAAAAATAAATCATTACTAAGGGAGATCTATTTTTCTCTAAAAATGAAAAAGTCCAAAAGCTATATTACATCTCAATTTTAATAAAGGAAATGCCATAATTTATAATGTAAAACATTCTGGTTTTAAATCTTGTAATGTTTTTGAAACTGAAATTTTTGACTTGTCAAAATTTGCCTTCCCTAAATTTTTAAATCATAGATGAATTATTTAAATAAGATTGCTGCAAATTTTTTCTTAATAAATACGCATCAGAATTAATTTTTACATTAATTTAAATTGGATTTGAGTTGAGTTTTTCCACACACGTTTTCTTAATGTAAGTAAAATTATCAAGGAATGTTTGACTTAATTTGCAATTTGTTTCAGAAACTTTGATTACCAATAAATTTTTATATTAATTAGATCATTGTAACGGATTCATGTAAAAATAACTTAATTCCTGTAAAATATGAAAATATATGAAAAATAATATGTATCTGCCTAACAAAAGAAAGAAAAAATTAAGCAATTAAATAAAATTGAAAAATTCTCATTTCAATTGTTCAGCATGAATCAGTTTTAGATCTTGTGTAATTTGGAAGATTAACTTTGCAAAATGTTTCGTATAATTTCATCGTTTGTGCTTATAGGTATAGCAATGCTTTTGGGAGAATAATCTGCGTATTCAGTGCATTATGAGTTTGCATTCTGTGTTGTACCACTTGTCATATAATAATATGTCCATCATTCAATCTGACGTAGAAGCAGTTTTTGATATTTCTATCAAATAAAAACCATTTTTTAGGTTTTATTAATAATCTTATTAACAATCTATAGAGGTCGTATATTGGGTATCTTGAATTTTAATACATATACCATAAAATATTTAGTAAAAAAAAGCATCTCAGCAGAGAAACTTAAGTTTTACTAAAATTGAAATGTTATGTTTAAATTGGTGTACTAGTTATCAATTTGATGATAGAAGCATGATTACATTCTCAAAGATATATAAACAAGCACTGGATGGTTTTAAGTAGTGTAATGTACGGTACACGCATTTCACATTAATAATTACATATTTAATACTGCAGAAACTATAATTTTTTTTATTTATTAGGAAAAGTACATTGTCCATAAATAGCCAGATTGATAATTTTATTTTTTCTCTAAAAATGACCCGTTTTTTTGTAATCAGATAAAATATAAAAGTAATGCAATCAT